>JADRCD010030041.1:0-22031 GCA_019843815.1 Montemys delectorum
AAAAAAAACACAAAGGAGGGAATAATGGAGATAAAATTCCTAGGCAAGTGATCAGGAACTACAGATACAAATATCATCAACAGAATATAAGAGATATATAACAGAATCTCAGTCATAGAAGATGCAATAGCAGAAATTGGTATGTTGGGCAAGCAAAACATTAAATCTAAAGTTTCTGAAACAAAACATCCATAAAATCTCAGACTCTATGAAAAGACCAAACCTAAGAATAATAGGAATAGAAGCAGAAGATTACCAGCTCAGAGGCCCAGAAAATATTTTCAACAACATCTTTGAAGAAATTTCCCCTAACCTAAAGAAATAGCTATAAACCTAAAAGAGAGTTATAGAACACCAAATAAATTGGACCAGAAAAGAAAATTTCACCACTACATAGTAATCAAAACAGTAAATGTACAAAGAAGACAAAGAATATTAAAAGCTACAAGGGGAAATTGATAAGTAATATGTAACATTAGACCTATCAGAATTATACCTGACTTCTCTAAAGAAACTCTAAAAACCAAAAGGGCCTGGAAAGATATCTCCAAGAGACTACAGATGTTAACTCAAACATCTATGTCAGAAAATTTTTCAATTACCATAAATGGGGGAAACTGGATATCCATCACAAAACCAAATTTAAACAACATCTAGCCACAAATCTGAAAGATACTAGAAGGACAACTCAATCCTTGGAAGTTAAATACACCCAAGAAAACACAGGCAATGAATAATTTCATACTAGCAAACTCAAAAGAAGGGAAACACACACACACATGCATAACAACAAAATATCAGGAATTAATAATCATTAATATCCCCTAACATCAATGGACTCAATAAAAAGATACAAACTAACTTAAAGAATGCAAAAATAGCATCCATCATTCTGCTAGAAACAAGAAACATGCATCAACATAAAACATAGATATCACCTTAGTGTAAAGGATTGGGAAAACATTTTTCTAGCAAATAGACACAAGACTCAAGCTGGGGTAGCTATTCCGAAATCTAAGAAAATATTCAAACCAAATTTATCAAAGGAGATGGAAATAGTACTCATCAAAGGAAAAATTGTTGAAGATGTCATTTGAGTCAGTATCTATGTCCTAAGTGCAAGGACACCAACTATTTAAAAAAGAAGAATTACTAAACCACAAACTACACCACAATACCTACACATGGGTAGTGGGAGACTTTAATACCCACTCTCATGAGTGGGCAGGTCATCCATACAAAAACTAAACAGAGAAATAATGCTGGAAAATATCCTGAGAGTCAGGCATTTATAAGTGTGGAATTATATTCCCCTTGCTCATGTCATCTCAGCAGGTGGGATAAAACTTCCTGAATTATCCTCCAATAGTACCCCTTCTGTATCTGTAACCTGAATATTAATAGGTACATTGAATCTCATGGCCAAGAAGAGGAGAAATATGACATTGTGCTTCACAGTGTGGATTCAAGAATTGAGAAGTTCATGGAAGTGTTCATTCTCAATTGGATGCTACCTATGTCCTAATTGTGGAGTAGCCACAATTAGGACAAAAGCAATACTCCAAAGATAACACAAGCTGGGAAATACAAAAAATTCAATCAGAGAAAAATAATAAATACATCTTATTAAATTTAGTAATTTTTGTACTTTAGAATGTGGGCAAAAAGAGAAAGTCAAGAATAGAAGATATCCACATTATCTCTAAGGAAGAAACTGTGTTTAAAAAAATGACAGATACTGTAATTCAAGTTAGTTTTCTAAAATGTGAAAGCAATAGAAGATACATTTAATTTAAACAGATATCATAATAAACAATAAGTGTATGCAAGGTTGTTCAACATCATCACCCCTCAGAAAATTGCAAAGCAAAATTTATTGAGATGTTATGAATCAAATCACTTAACAAATATCTACAGAACATTTCAACCAAAGAGAAAAGAATATACTTTCTTCTCAGCACCTCAAGGAACATTCTCCAAAATTGACCATATACTCAGTAAGTGGATTTCAACAACACTAGTATAAAAATATATGAATTTATGGAAACTTAACTACTGTCTATTGAATGACTACTGGATCAAGACAGAAAGAAATATATAAAGAAAGAAATGAGGAGAGAGAGAGGAAAAATTCCTAGAATTCAATGAAAATGAATAAACAACACACCAAACTAATGAGACAAAATGAAACTAGTACACTAAGTGTGTTCTTAAAGAAACTAGAGAGATCTAATACTAAATATTTAATAGCATACCTGAAAGCTACAGAATAAAAAGAAACAAACATACCAAAGAAGAAAATAAGACTGGAAATAATCAAGTTGAGATCTTATATCAATAAAGTAGATAGAAAAGAACAATACAAAGAGTCAACGAAAAAAAGATATGGTTTTGTGAAAAAAATCAACAGGATAAACAAAACCTTAGTTAAACTAAATAAAAGTCAGATAAAAAATTCAAATTAATAAAATCATGCATAAAAATTGAGGCATAACAACAGATATCAAGGATCTCCATACATCATTAGGTCACACTTTAAAAACCTAAAAGAAATAGATACAATCGAAACAACTTGCCAAAGTTAAATAAATATCAGTTTAAATAGGTCTAACTCCTAAGGAAATGGAAGCAGTCATTAAAAGTCTCCAAACCAAAAACAGCTCATGACAAGAAAGTTTTAGCACAGAATTCTATCAAACCTTCAAAGAGGAGCTAATACTAATATTCTTCAAATTATTCTACAAAATACAAACTGAAAGAACATTGCTCAATTCATTTTACGAAGCTCCAATCACCCTGATGCCTAGACCATACAAAGCTTCAACAAAGAATGAGAATTTTAGACCACTCTTACTTATGAAAATTGATGCAAAAATATTCAATAAAAGACTTGCAATACTTGCAATCTGAACCCAAGAACACATCAAAAAGATCATCTACCATGATTAAGTATATGTTATCTCAGAAATACAGGGCTGATTTAACATATGAAAATCCATCAAAAAAAAAAAAAAAAGAAAATCCATCAATGTAATCCACCATATAAACAAACATAGAGAAAAAAACACAAGATCATCATATTAGATGCTGAAAAAGCCTTTTGCAAAATCGAAGACCCCATTGTGATAAAAACTCTTGGAGATTTTATGGATAAAATACACATACATAAATATAACAAAAGTATTATACATCAATCCAATAGCCAACATCAAATTAAACCGAGAAACTTAAAAGCAATTCCACTAAAATCAGAGACAAGACAAGAATGCCCACTCTCTCCGTATCTATTCAATATAGTACTTCAAGTTTTAGCTAGTGCAATAAGACAACTAAAAAAGATCACAGAGCTATGAATTGTAAAGGAAGAAGTCAAAGTGTTGCTATTCACAGATGATAGGATACTATATATAAGTGACCCCTAACTACCTGAGAACACCTACTGCTGATAAATGCCTTCAGTGAAGAGCCTGGACACAAAATTAACTCAAAAAATGAGTAGTCCACTTAGATATAACAATATCCTATATCAAAATGATAAATGATCTGAGAAAGAAACTAAGGAAACAATATCCTTCATAATACTCCAAATAATATAAAATATCTTGGTGTAACTCCAACCAAGCAAATGAAAGACCTGTATGGCAATAACTTCAAATCTTTAAAGGAAGAAATTAAAGAAGATATCAGAAGATAAAAAGATCACCCATTTTTGTGGGTTGATCAGTAGGATTAACATAGTAAAAATTGCCATCTTACCAAAAGCAGTCTATAGATTTAATTCAATTTCCATCAAAATTCAAACATGATTCTTTACAAATCTTAAAATAATAGTACTCAAGTTTATATGGAAAAACAAAAGCCCAAGATACCTAAAACAACCTTGTACATTTAAATAATATCTCTAGAGGTTTCACAATCTCTGATTTCAAGCTGTGCTACACAATAATGATAAAAATGACATTGTATTGACATAAAAGCAAACAGGTTTATCAATAGGATTAAATCAAAAAACCAGGAATAAACTCATACATCTATGTTCACTTGATTTTTGACAAAGAAGCTAAAATTATACAATGATAAAAATAAAGCATCTCCAACAAATGGTGCTGTAATAACTGGACCTCTGCTTGTTTAAGAAATCAATTAAATCCATCTCTATCACCACAGACAAAAGTGAAGTTCAAGTGAATCAAAGATTTCAACATAAAACCAGATACACTAAACCTGATAGAAGAAAAAGTGGGAAATATCCTTGAATAGATTGGCACAGCAGACACTAATTAACAATTATTTAATAAATGGGACCTTATGACATTGAAAAGCATTGTAAGGAAAAGTACACTGTCAAAAGAAAAAACCAGCAGCCTACATATTAGGAAAAGATATTCCTCAACCATGCATTCAACAGAGGGCTGATATCCAAAATATATAAAGAAGTAAAACCAAAACCAAAACCAAAAAAACTGACATCAACAAATCTAATAACTCAATTAGAATGGAGTACAGATCTAAACAGAATTCTTGAAAGAGGAATCTCAAATGGCCAAGAAACACTTAAAGAAATGTTCAATATCCTTAGCTAGGGGGGGGGGGAATGAAAATCAAAATAACCCTGTGATTCCATCTTACAACATCAGAATGGCTATGATTAAAAAATAACCTCAACTTACAGTTTATACTGGCAAGAGTGTGCAGCAAAGGGATTACTCCTCAATTGTTGGTGGGTGTGCAAAATTGTACTGTCACTTTGGAAATCAATTCAGTAGTTTATCAGAAACTTGGTTATAGATTTACCTTGAGACTAAGCTATATCACTACTGGACATATACCCAAAGCACATGTCATTCTACCAAAAGAACACAACCTTAACTGTATTCACAGCAGTTTTATTCATAATTGCCAGAAACTGGAAACAACTGAAGAATGAATAAAGGAAACATGGTACATTTAAATAATAAAATTACTGGTTATTAAAACAATGGCATAAAAAAATTTGCAGGCAAATGAATGGAATTAAAAAAGATAATCCTGAGTAGAGTAACCTAGACCCAGAAAGACAAATATAATATATATTCATTTATAAGTTGATATTAGCCATAAAGTACAGGATAACCATACTACAATCCACATACCCAATGATATTAAGTAACTAGAAAGGCACAAGGTAGAATGTATGAATCTCACTGAGAAGAGGAAATAGAATAGACATTGTGGATGAATGAGGGGAGGAGACTAAATGGTGTGGAAGTGAATATTGAGAGAGAAGGAATCAGGTAGTAGGAGGGTATTGAGAAAAAGTAGTGAAAAGACAATCAAAATTAGTAGGAGACATCTCAAGGACAAGGCAAAAAAACATCTAGGATAATGGAAACTCCCAGGAATCTATAAGGGTTACCCTAGCTAAGACTCGTAGCAATAGCGGATATAGATTGTTAACTGGCTATCTCCTATTACTAGGCAAGACTTTCATTGGAGGTGTTGGGACATCAATAAGTCACAAAAGCATAAATATACAATTTGTACTACCTATAAGATGTACAGAAATATAGAGCAGAAATAGAATAATTGCCTAAACAATGACTCATTCAGATTGTAACCTATGCCAGGGGAGATAACCTACCCTTGATTCCATTAATGATATTCTGTTATATAATCAGATAGCAGCCTAGCCTAACCAGCATCAGAGAAGTTTCAACCACCAATTAATCAAAACAGATACAAAGACCTACCACCAAATATTAGACAGAGCGTTGAATAGAGAGAGTGATGATTATAGGAGAAACAGGGGTCAAGGACACCACAAAAAATACCTACAGAATCAACTAATCTGGGCCCATAGGGACTCACAGAGACTGAACTACCTACTAGGGAGCATTCATGGGATTGACATAGGCCCTCAAATATAAAACAGTTGAGCAATGTGGTCCCCATGTGGAACTCCTAGTGGTGGGAGCAGGGGATATCTCTGACTCTATTGCCTACCTTTGGAATCCTTTGCCCTTACTGGGCTGCCAATTCTGGCCTCAATAGGGGAAAATGAGCCTGGTCTTACTGAAACTTGATATGCAAAATCAGGTTAATATCCATGAGTGGCCTCCCTTTTTCTGAGGTGTACAGGAGGAGGAATGGATGGAGGGGTTCTAGAGGGGCAAGAATTTGGAAAAGAGGAGGAAGGGGAAACAGTGTATGGGATGTAAAGTAAATGAATGAACTAATTAAAATGTTATAAGGAATGCCTTATCTTGGCTCATGATTTTAGACAGGTTATTCCAAAATTGCCTTGCTCTTTTGTTTCTGGGCTCCTAATGAGACAAACACTGTAGATGGTAGAAGAGGGTGTGTCAAACTACTAGCTCAGAGCTTGTGCATATTTCTTTGAGACATAGAGAACAGAAAAATGTATTTTTTTCTTCAACACTGGCCAGACATACAAAAGGAGTGACTAACACATTAAAGTTTTCCTTCCCAACACACATTGAACTTAAGGCTCATGAGAACTCCAGGCATATCTTATGATAAGGATCACCAGTCTATCACAGGCTGCCATGCACCTTTATGGTTTGTTTTTATGTCTCCCTCCATTATCTGGCATGGGACTGGAGGCTGTTTCCTGCTTTTCTGTGTGTAGTCATCCTACTTCTATGCCTTTAACCTGCCTTATCATCACTTTCATGCTTCCTGGAGCTTTCTTCTATTTTTGTGTTTTGAATATAACATTTCTCTTGTTACCTTGACTTCTCTTATCCACAAAGACATATACAGAAAAATTCTAATCTATTTTTTTATCCCAATACTTATACATACTGTTTTTCAGATGAGACAAAACAATAGTTTTAATGGAAAATAACATTCAAGGGTCCAAATCTATAAAAAGTTTATATGGAAGTCATATAAATTTTAAATCCTTAACCTGCAACACAGACTGAGAGAGCTTATTGTCCAATTATTTCAACATATTATTTAGGATTTTTTCTTATGCCTACATGTATGGAGGTGAGTGTCTGTGAATGTCTTTGAGCACATACATGTAAGATCATGTAGATTCCAGAAAAGGACACTGGATTCCCTAGAACTAGAGCCACAGATAGTTGTGAGCCATCTAGTATGGGAGCTAGCAACCAAACTGGTCATCAAAGAGAACAAGTGTTCTCAACTTCTCAGCCTTTACTCTAGCCTCAGTGTCTTTCTTTATAATATATTCCATAGCTTCCAGTATTTATTTCAGAAACTCAAATAGTACAGTTTTATAGCAATTTGTATCATGTAACATAACTTCACATTTATCATTTCACTCATTTTTCTCCTTAATTCAACTCCTTGACTCAAACAATGGATATCTGTGAGAACTAAGTCATAAAAACTTACCTGGTAGAACAATACTTCTCTTTTTTTTCTGATTAGTAGTTCCATTGTAAACAGAGCAAGTAATAGGACCTTGTGCTCTGTTCCTCAGAAGAATGCTGCTTTTCAAATACAATAACCCAGCTTTATCCTGAGAGTCAAATGTGGTTGAAGGTGGAATTATATTCCCATTGCTGTCTCTCCATGTCATCTCAGCAGGTGGGATCAAGCTTCCTGAAGTACATTCCACCAGTATCCCTTCTGTATCTGGAACCTGAATGTTAATCTGTATATCCGAGCTCATAGCTAGGGAGAGGAGATAGATGACATTATGATTCAGTGTGCATTCAAGAGTTGAGAAATTTGTGAAAGTGTTCATTCCCAATGCTCTGCTGCTTGTGATTCACTGGGAATGTGGATAGCCACTATTAGGGATAAAGCAATATTCCAAGTAAGACACAGGCAGGGAAGATAAAAAAATATAATCAGAGAAAAAATGATAAATATGGAATTTATAGAATTTAATAAACTCTATGCATCACAATTTGAGCAAAAAGAAAGCCACAGTTGAGAAATTTTCTATGCTATATCTGAGAAAGATATCGTGTTCAAACTTGATGACAGGCACTATAAATCAGATTTCTTGTCTAAAATCTGAAAATTCTACAAGACATATTTATTTAAAGAGATAGCATAACGGTATCAATAAAATTATGCAAGGATGTTCAACATCATCACCCATCAGGAAACAAAACCAAACCTCATTGGAACATACTTGACTTCCATTACAATGTTGAAACAAGTTTCTGATCTAAAATCCCTTCTCATGATGACTATAAAGGACTTTAAAAAGGACATAAACAATCCTATTAAAGAAATACAGGAGAATATAGATGAACAGGTAGAAGTCCTTAAAGAGGAAACACATAAATTCCTTAAAGAAATATAAGAAAAAAAACAAACAAACAGGGGAAGGAATTGAACAAAACAATCAAGAATCTAAAAATAAAAATAGAAACAATAAAGAAATCACAAAGGGAGACAACCCCACAAACAGAAAACCTAGGAAAGATATCATGAGTCATAGATGTAAACATTACCAACAGAATACAAGAGATAGAAGAGAGAATCTCAGGTGTACAAGATACTATGGAAAACATTGGCACACTGGTCAAAGAAAATAAAAAATGCAAAAATCTCCTAACCCAAAATATCCAGGAAATCCAGGACACAATGAAAAGACTAAACATAAGGACAATAGGTATAGAAGAGAGCAATGAGTCACAATTCAGCAAACATCTTCAACAAAATCCTAGAAGAAATCTTCCCTAACCTAAAGAAAGAGATTCTCATTAACATACAAGAAACGTATATAACCCCAAGTAGATTGGACCAGAAAAGAAATTTCTCCTATCACATGATAATCAAAACACCAAATGCACAAAACAAAGAGAGAATATTAAAATGGTAAAGGAAAAGATCAAGTAACATATAAAGGCATACCTATCAAAATTACACCAGACTACTCTACAGACTCGAAAAGACAGAAGATCCTGGGCAGATGTCATACAGACCCAAAGAGAACAAACTTGCCAGCCCAAGCTACTATACCCAGAGATACTCTATATTATGATAGGGAAACCAAGATATTTCATCACCAAACCAAATTTAAACAATATTTTACCACAAATCCCACTCTACAAAAGACAACAGGTGGGAAACTCCACCACAAGAAAGGAACCTATACCCAAGAAAAGGCAATAAGTTAATCTTCTAACAATAAACCCAAAAAAGGGAGCCATACAAGCATAATTCTACCTCTAACAATAAAAATAACAGGAGCAATAATCATTGGTCCTTAATATCTTATAATGTCAATGGACTCAATTCCCCAATTAAAAGACACAGACACACAGACTAGATATGTAAAATGACCCAACATTTTGCTATATACAGAAAACACACCTCAATAACAAAGACAAACACTACTTCAGAGTAAAAGGCTGGAAAAATAATTTACTAGCAAATGGTCCCAAGAAACAAGCAGGAGTAGCCATTCTAATATTGAATAAAATTGACTTTCAAACAAATGTTATCAAAAAGATGAGGAAGGACACGATGTACTCATCATAGGAAAAAGTTACCAAGACAAACTCTCAGTTCTGAACATCTATGCCCCAAATGCTATAGAATGCTTTTACCACATTTGTAAAAGAAACAATATTAAAGTTCAAACCATACATTCAACCTCATACAATAAGAGTAGGAGATTTCAACACCTCACTTTTACCAATGGACAGATCGTGGAAACAGAGACACAGTGTAACTAACAGAGGTTATAAACCAAATAGATTTAACAGAGATCTACAGAGTATTTCACCCTAAAACAAAAGAATATACCTTCTTCTTAGCACCTCATGGTACCTTCTCCAAAATTGACCCTATATTCAGACACAAAACAAGCCTCAACTGATACAAGAATATTGAAATAATCCCACCATACTATCAGTTCACCATGGACTATTGCTGATCTTCAATAACAACAAGAACAACAGAAACAACATATACAAATGGAATCTGAAAATTTTTCTACTCAGTGGTAACTTGGTCAGAGAATAAAGAAAGAAAGAAAGAAAGAAAGAAAGAAAGAAAGAAAGAAAGAAAGAAAGAAAGAAATCAAAGACTCTTTAGACTTTAACAAAAAAGCAAGCACAACATTCCCAAACTTATAGGACACAATGAAAGTGAAACTCATAGCTTTGAGAGCCTCCATGAAGAAATTGGAGAGAGCATACACTAGCAGCTTAACAGCACATTTCAAGTGGTGGTTGACATGTCCAATGCAAATTGAGCCATTCTTATATCCTTGTACAAAGCTCAAGTCCAAGTGGATCAAAGACCTCTACATAAAACCTGATACATTGAATATGATAGAAGAGAAAGAGGGAAAGAATCTTGAACATATTGGCATAGGGGAAAATTTCCTGAAGAGAGCTCAGGCTCTCAGTTCAACTATAGGTAAATGGGATCTCATAAAATTGAAAAGCTTCTGTAAGTCAAAAGACACTGTCAATAGGACAAAACACCAACCTCCCAATTGGGAAGAAATCTTTTACAACCCTACATCCAATAAAGAGCTAATATCAAATATATACAAAAAACTTATGAAATTATAGTCCAGAGAACAAAATACCCCTATTAAAAATGAGGTACAGAGCTAACAAAAGAATTCTAAAATGAGAAATTTCAAATGGCCAAGAAGCATCTAGAGAAATGTTCAACATTCTTAGTCATTAGGGAAATGCAAATCAAAATGACTCGGAGACTCTACCTCATACTAGTCAAAATGGCTAAGATCAAAATTGTGACAGCAGATGCTGATGAGGATATAGGGAAAGAACAATCCTCCATTGCAGGTGGGTTTTTAAGCTTGTACAAGCAGTTCAGAAATCAGTCTGTCAGTTCCTCAGATAATTGGAAATAGTTCTATCTGAAGACCCAGATATATCACTCATAGGCATATACCTAAAGGTTCTCCAACATGTACTGAGAATACATATTCTACTATTTTCATAGCAGCCTTATTTATAATAGCCAGAAGGTGGAAACCACACAGATGTCCCTCAACAGTGGCACAGATACAGAAAATGTGGTATATTTATACAATGGAGTACTGCTCAGCTATCATAATGACCTAACAAAATTCGCAGGCAAATTGATGAAACCAGAAAATATCATCCTGAGTGAGGAAATTCAGTTACAAAAGAACATACATGGTACGTACTCACTGATAAAGGGATATTAGGCAAAAATCTCACAATATCCAAGACATAACTCACAGACCATAGGAAACACAGGAAAAATGAAGACCAAAGTGTGGATCTTTCAGTCCTACTTAAAAGTAGGAGCAAAATAATCATTGGAGGTAGAGGAGGGAGGGGCCTGGGAGGGACAGCAGAGGGAAGGGAAAAGAGGAGCAGGATTAGGTATGGGAGTAGACTGGGGAAGGGAAGAAGTACAGATGGTAGGGAATTTGAATGGAGATATGTAGCAGTGAGGGATGGGGACTTGGGGTAGTCATTAGAAAATCCCAGATACTAAGGATCCAAGAGGTTTCCAGGAACCAACCGGGATGACATTAGCCAAAATATCCAACAAAAGAGGGAGATAGAACCTGCAGAGACTGTATCCAGTGCTTAGGCACAGCCCCTGTTTGAGGACTGGGCCCACCTGCCCATCTCAAAAATATTAACCTAGAATTGCTCTTGTCTAAAGAAAATTCAGGGACAAAGAATGGAGCAGAGACTGAAGGAAAGGCCATCCAGAGAATTCCCCATCTAGGGATCCATTCCATCTGCAGACATCAAACCCAGAAACTATTGCAGATGCCAAGAAGAGCTGGGAGGAGCCTAGTATAGCTATGCCTTGAGAGGCTCTCCCAGAGCCTGACCAATACAGATGTGCATACACAGATGTTTACAGCCAGCCATGGGACTGAGCACAGGGACATCAATGGAGGACTTAGGGGAAGAACTGAAGGACCTAAAGAGGTTTCCAACCCTATAGGAAGATCAACAATATCAACCAACCAGACTCCCCAAAGCTTCCAGGGGCTAGACCACCAACCAAAGAGTACAAATAGAGGGACCTATTGCTCTACCTGCATATGTAGCAGAGGATTGCCTTATCTGACTTCAATGGGAGGGGAGCCCCTTGGTCCCATGGAGGCTCGATGACCCAGCATAGCAGAATGGGTTGGGGCAGGGTGAGTTGGTGGTTGAGAGTGGGGGAAGGGGATGGTATAGAGAGTTTGCCAAGGGGAAATTGGGAAGAGGAAAAAACTTTGAAAAGTAAATAAATAAAATAATCAATGTTTTAACAAAATACTGAGCCTGCTTTTGTCATTCTGGGACACATAGGACCCTACCACTTCTTGTTGAAATATTGGTTGATTTTTAAGGCAGAGATAATCATTATTTTGTGAATCCACCATGCTCTAGCAGGTAATCGAAAACATGTGGCCATACATAAGATCCTAGTTAAAAAACAGTGGGTTATGAAACAAAGAAAAAAGGATAATTGTGAGAAAGGGACATCTCAGGAGGTGAGGGAATGACAAGGGTGAAAGGGGAATAAGAATATTGGAAGCAATTAAGCAGAATGCCTTGTGAGCATGTGTAAAGTTGTCCAAGGACTAATTTCTTTAATAAAACTTGGAGGATGTCTCTACCTTGGGTGAGTACTGTGATCTGTAATAGAAGGAAGGCCAAGATGAGTCCAGGTAAACAAGAAGCTGAGGGCTCCATCACACCTGAAAAATTAAATTGAATATGTGGCATCAAAAACAGGGCAGTAAGAACCATGACAACACTGAAAAAAACACCAAGGCCATTCTGAAATCCTACCTTTCAAAAAAATTTTGCAAGCAAAAGTATTAGTAAGTGGTGCTACTCCCCTGAGGTGCTCTCTTCTAGAGTTCTGTCTTGTTTTGCACTTGGCTCTGTGCTTTCAGATGACTAACATCACTGAAGGAAGTATTATTCATCCACAAAGAAGAATGAAATCCTGTTATTTTCAGCAAAACAAATAGAACTGGAGGACATTCTATTTAGTAAAACAAGTCAGACACAGAAAAACTCATTTCATTGTGCATTTGTGGAACTAAACGATATAAACCTAGACAATTGCTTCAGAAAAAAACAATAAACACAAAAACTAGTAGATAAAACTAAAAAGAGAAATGAGATTTTATGTAGTAACACTGGAGTACCCCCACTGTGGGTGGCCTTAGCCCAGATGCCTAACAATAGGAACATGGTACCTGAATAGGCCACCTCCTGTAGCCAGGTAGAACTTCAGATGGAAAGATTGGGCCCCCACCCACCACAGAACTTTCTACTCCAAATTTATCCTGTCTAAGAAATCCAGGGAAGGAGCAGAAACTGAAGGAAAGGCAAACCAATAACTGTCCAAATCAAAACCCAACCCATATGCAAGCACCTATCCATAACATTACAAATGATACTCTGTTATGCTTGCAGACAGGTGCCTAACACAAATGTCATCAGAGAGGCTTTACTCAGCAACAAATTTAAATAGAAGGAGATACCCACAGTCAAACATTAGATGGAGGTCGAGGATACCTATGGAGAGTGGATTGAAGACTTAGAAGTAGATAGGGACCTCACAGCAGACAAACATAGTCAACAAACCTGGATGACTGGGAACTCTCAGAATCTGAGTCACCAACCCAAGAACATATATGGACTGGAATGACCTACTCTCATACCTCTACCACTGCCCACACATATGTAGCAGTCATGCAGCTCAGTCTTCATGGTGGCCTTTACTGACCTCAATGGGAGAGATTTGATGTGCCAGGGTGGGGAGACACCCTGTGGGTGTCCTACTGTCTCAGAGAAGAAGAGGTGAGGGAAGAAATAACTTGATGAGGGAGGGGCCAGAAGACAGAGTAGTTTTGGAATCTAAATTAACTAATTAATTAATTAATTTAAAATGGATTACCCTACTAAATAGTTATAAATAAAAGTTGTAGAGAGTAGGTAACTATATAATAGAGAAATATGGTAGACACCTTTTCAACCAATCAAAATTTCTAACTAAAAATTGTATATACCAATATCTAGTGGGTAAGTTAATCATATTTGATGGCCTAGGCCCTAATCAAAAAAGAAACTATACACACCTAAACTGGTAGGAAACATGAATATGCTTCCCTGTGATATTTAAGAGGAAACTTAGAAAATTTGCCAGACTTAACGAGATTTGAAAGATCTACATCATTAATGTCTTGCATAATCCTTGCTGAAATTATTTTTCTATAAAGAACATTGTATGAACAAATCTTAAGACTGGAATGGATTTTCTGTGTAGACTGAAGTTTTTGCACTGTTTTTGTGTGAACTGAAATTCTCAAGGAAAAAAACTTCACCTGTACAAAATATCTACAAAGGTTTGTAGATATTTAAAATTGATGGTTAAAATTTCTGTGATTATATGAAGCTGTAATTTTGCAGATCCAGAACCAATTATCTTAGGCTTCCTTTACTTATCTAAAGAGGGATTTATTACTCAGTCTGTATTTGACTTAGCACTCTAGTGGCAATCAGCAAATTCCGTTTTAACAATGTGTAGACAGTAAAATTAAAAATGTGGCTAAGAGCATATTTTCTCTTACATGTTCAATTGTTGTAAGTTCAAAACCCAGTACCCACATCAGATATCTCACAACCACCAGTAATTCCAGCTTCACATCTGCAGCCACTGGCATTCACATACACATACCTACATAGAGATAAAATAAAAGAAATATATAAGAATGTATAAACAGAACTGTAGCATCCATCTACTTAAAGGATTCATCAGATAGCATCTGAGGGCTATAGAACTTTTCCCACATTGCTTGCAACCCATTTACCTGATGGTACCACTAAAATATAAGTATCTTTTTTTTTTATTTTATTGGATATTTTATTTATTTGCATTTCAAATGTTATTCCTTTTCTTGGTTTTCCATCCGGAATCCCCTTATTCCATCCTCCCTGCCCTTGTTTCCCAGGGTGCTAACCCATCCACCCATCCAACTCCTACTTCCCTGCACTGACATTCTTCTACATAGCTGTATCGGGCCTTCCCAGGACCAAGGGCCTCTCTTCCCATTGATGTCCTACAAGACTATCTTCTGCTACATATGCAGCTTGGGTCCCTCCATGTGTACACTTTGGTTGGTGGTTTAGTTCCATCTTAATTTATGGTTTCCTTTCACTGTTACTCCATAAAACTGTTACCAAAGTTTCATATAAATTTGTGTTCTAGGGCCATGCCCATTTATATTTGGCTGCAAAATAAATTACCTCTTATTCTTTAAAATGAAGTGGTTTTACATTGATACTTAAAGCAATGATGAATGTTTGGAAATTATTTCAAAGTTTAACTTTGGAGAGACAGTTGCTTTCACATGAAAAGTAAGAATGTGGTAAACTAGAAATTTATAGAATGGCAATACCCATGAAACAACTAAAGACATGAACTAATGAACTGGATTCTGGAAAGTGAGGGAGTTTTTTGATGTGGAAAGTCCTGCAGCTGTTTTCACTTCTGATTAAATCGTGGGAGGAGGAGAAACCTATCATAAACAAAAATGAGAACAAAAAGGATAATAGTCATATGTGGGCTGGGATATTCAAATACAGGAGCCTTCACAACAGAGTGGTCTGTGCACAAGCCCAGAATGCAAATGAAAATGGAGAGTGAGGACATAAACCTGTAATATCAGTGTTAGGTGTAGGAGTGGAACTAGGTGGTTCCCAGAGGCTTGTTGGCTAGCAAATCTAGCCAAATCAGTGAAACTGAAATTCAGTGAGAAATCCTGTCTGCAAAGTAAAATGGAAAGTTATTGAGGTAAATACCTGATGTTGGCTTTTGATCACATACACACAAGTAGACACACACACACACACACACACACACACACACACACAAACATACACACACATATAAATACACACAAACATACTCACACATATAAATGCATACAAATATATACACACATATAAACATACACACAAACATACACACTCATACAATCACATGGAACAAAATTAATTTAGCACTGAGTACTATAATTATAACATTAAATTTAAAATATTATTAAATATTATGTCAAAATATAATTTATAAATATAACAATAAAAATAAATATATAGAAAAATTTCTAATAAAATGAGAATATTATTTATACAATGAAAACTATGAAATATTGTTTAGAGAAGGTAAAAAGCCACATGAATGGAATGCTATAACAATTCATAGATTGACAAAGTATTGTTTATAAATTTATTGTTAATTTTTACCTATACATTAAACTTTATCCCAAAATTTAAACAGATATTTGTAAGGAAGTTGGTATAGTACATATATAATTTTGTGGGAAAGCTCAGGATACTGATTATCCATAAATATCTATTTCCTCAAAGATTTAATATTCACTTATGTATTTATTTTCCTAAGCCATAGTCATTCTATTGTTGCCAAGAATAGCCTTGAACTCCTTGGCTCAATATCAGAGTTGATTAAATCATTTTCAAAAATGTGTATTTATGGTATATACCAACTGAGTCCATTATGGAAGTACTGCTCAGGCTGTAAAACTCAGCACATAGACTACATCACCTGCCAAAATTAAAACACAGGCATAATATATCAAATCTATAGCTTTAGGAAAGTGTATACTAACTAACATATTATACTAACCTTGGTTATTGGTTCCTGTAGTTCTGCTTCTGGCTAAGTGTTCTTGTTAACTGAACAATGCCAACCCAGAGCATAGTTTTTGTGCTTTAAACTCACCCTGAGAAAGGCTCAGTGCTACACTGAGATCCCAAGCACCCAGTCTAATCACTAGCTAGCTAAGAAAAAAATTCCTATTGGCATAAATCCATGACCAAGTAGTCCTATCTAGTGAATGTTCCACAACACTATGATATTTAGATAAATTTAGAGAACTGTACTGATGTGTATGTTAATATGTACAGCACAGATTTTCTTTTGGTGTTGTAACTGTTCCTTATAGACCTTTTTATTTTAAAAGGAATCACTCTATAATTTACACAAATCAGACCCAAGTTTGCCTAATGCTTTGACAGATTCCTCTAGGGTGGTGAAGAGACCATGCCCAACAGGAATAGAACAGCCCCAGATATGCCCATGATAAACACTGGGTATGATTCCCAGCCTCAAGATGTTCTGGGTATCAGGCAATTGCAATGGCCACTGTCCCTTATCTCTGCACATTAC
This sequence comes from Montemys delectorum, assembly GCA_019843815.1. Classification (NCBI taxonomy): domain Eukaryota; kingdom Metazoa; phylum Chordata; class Mammalia; order Rodentia; family Muridae; genus Montemys; species Montemys delectorum. Next base: position 17,158 of record JADRCD010030041.1, read on the forward strand.
CTACAGGACCTTCCTGAGCCTCTGAGGGATCCTAGATATGTATAGAAACTGCCACCCAATCCTTCCCTTCAAGCTCCATGGAACTATCTGTACCATAGTCTTGATTCTATAAACAGGTGCAATATGTGACTAAGGTAATAGGTGGTCCAGGAAATATGTGACTGTACCTATCAATGTGGACAAAAGATCTGACTATAGCTATGTATTATCAGCATTGTTTTCCAAGGCTTACTACTGGGAAGGAACACTCAAAAATCAAGTGAACTAGGGGCTTCATCCTATGGATGTCAATTGGCCTTTATTCTGAACAACTCTAGTGTTTGTTCAATGAAGAAGAGAATATTTCTTATCTCAAAAATTAAAAAAAATGTTTTTTTCTTCTTTCTTCTCTTCCTATAAGCCATTGATTGCACAGCTTCCATTACTAAGGACTAACCATCTATGGATCTTCCTCTATTACTTATATTGAATCACATCTTCCACACAGAAAAGAGTATTTCATCTTTACTGAGTTAGATAATTAACATAAAAACATATCTTGTTGAGGATTTAATATAAGCATGCTTCTCATGATCTCTTCTCAGGATGCTAGATTACAAATCTGTAGTTAAAACAATCATTGCTGATTAAAAAGCATGCTATTCTAAGAAATATGTACCTGTTTATAATACAGATGTCCTCCTACAAGTTGGGTTTGAATGTGTCCTTTTGGTAATTATGAGATTGGTCCACCACTGGCATCAGCATCTTATATTTCTAACAAGGTAGAATGTTGAACCTGAGGGAGTCTGGTTTAATAGAGTTTGGACCATGTGGGAAAGTAAGAATAAATTATTTTCTTGAAGAGGAACAAGCATCTTAGTGTTCTGTTTTCATTAATTTTTAATAACCTAAAGAAGAGACATCAACATGCATTCTGTAACTACCTTTATCAGCATATATTTGCCTCTGAACTGTGTGAAATGCAAAATATTGATCTTTTTGAGCCAATGTAGTAGAAAAATTAGGATTAAAAAGTAATTTACAGTCTATAATCTACAAATAGCAACCATCACATTGTAAGCAAAATATTAGATTACTCACCCAAATGTGGTTTGATCAATGCAAACATGTCAGCATGAACTTGCTCCCTCCTGGTTCTCAGAAACAACACTGTGGAAGCCAATGTTGCTGTGAAAAGAAAGGAGAAGGGTAGAGCTAAGCTAGCAGCCAGTTCATTTACACTGCATAATTCAAATTAGTAAACCTGAGCCATGCCGAGGCAAGTCAGCACCAGAAACAGAAAGCCCTTGTGAAAGTCAGTCTAATAGCTCTGTTGCTGAATAAAGGAAATCCTCTCACTTAACACTGCATGAAACTAATTTGTTTTTTTTCTTTCAGTTTTATAGAAGTATAATTAGTAAACTAAAACTGACTGTTGAAGGTGTGCAAATACAAGATAGTATTTTGACATATAAAATCTGAATTGCCACAATCAAGCTAATTTATACATGTCTTACCTCGTATATGATCTTTATGTGGTAGGTACTCATGAAAACTACCTACCAGGCATAAATTTAAGTATGTGAAATGTAGCAACCTTGCATAAAACTTAGTCACCTTGTACAGCTAACAAGTTGCTTATTTGTCACCTCATTTTTTCCTCTTAGTTCATTGCAAATATGGCAAATACTGATGACATACTCCCTACTTTTTATATATTTGAGTGTTTTACTTTGCTTGTGTAAGTGAAATTAAATATTCACCTTTCTATTTTTGGTGGCTATATCTCATCAGCAACACTAGATGCCAGATGGGTTTTAATATTTTTTCCCTGTGTTTTGTCTTTCTTTGTTTTATAGTGCCTTGTTATTCTGGTATTTCTCTCAGAATGAGAATGTTTATTCTGTTCTGCATTGCACAATCACAGGTAAAAGTAGATTTGAGCCTTAACAAAGACTTTGAGCTCACATTTTTTTAAAGAAGTACTGAGAAGAACTTGGAGACTCTAGAAATGGACAAATGCATTCTGCATCATAAAATGATCCTGAATCTTTGGGGGCTAAGGTTTGAATATAAAATGTCTCTCAAATATTCATATGTTGAACATATGATCACAATGTGATAGCTCTATCTTGGAAGCCACTGAAAATCTTAGGAACTGAAGTAAATATACCACAGGAGCTTCCTAACCCCCATCCATTCCTTCCTGTTCCACGGCTCAGAAACAGAGGCTGGAAACTACAGTTAGACTTCTCAGAACCTCTAAGCTAAAATAAACAATTTTCTCTTTAAAGAATTCATTTAATTATTGTGGTCATAGCAAGAAAAATTAACTAGAAATAATTAAAAACAATATGTGGGTAATACTCCCTAAAATGATGAAAAACTAAAACAAATCATTACTTTGAAAGATTCAAGAATAAGTAATTGACAAAATTCATCCATTTATTAATGACAAAGAATACTACCAGAAATAATATACAAAGAACTTATCATAATAATGCCATATGCAAAGTTATTGTTTGTTTTGTTTTTCACAAAAAGGAAAGGTTACCTCTGGGGTAGAATGTTTATAGACCAAGTTATCACTGCTTCCTGAAATGGATTCATCCTTTAGTTTCCATACAGTATTAGTCGTTGGACCCTCAGGTCTTCTTATAGACAACTAAGTACTATTTATAAGATAATCCATTATTTGTGTCTAACCAATTAAAAATTTCCTAGTGCTTTAACTTATCACTAGTTTAGTTGTAGTAGCCAAAGTAATGTAAATCTGTAAAACAGTTGCTGTACCATATTGTAAGAATATATACAATTTGTAATTAATTAATAATTCATAAGTAAAATGTAACATATATTATATAAATAAAAACATTATGTTTATATTTTATATATTATACATAAAAATATATAATATATATGAATTTTTTATAAATATACCATATAAAAATATATAATATGATATATGATACATGATATGATATATGATACATGACCATTGACAAGTGCCATTTGACATGTGATATGTGATTATATATTATATGTAATAAATAAAATATGATATGTAATATGCTTTGTATAATATAATATACCACATAAGCTATATAGCATACATATACCATATATTACATATTATATGATGTGACAGAGACTATATAATAAAATATTATATAAATATATTTGATATAGAATTTATAATATGTACCATATATATAAGATCTGTGTTATGTGATATTTATATGTGATATATGATGTATAATATAAATGCTTAATATTATATATAATATAATACACCACGGTTTTGTAATACTTTTTAACTAAATGCTGTTTTCACCTACAGATACACAAGTATATAACCCATTGATTTAAAGAGCTACCTTTATTTATGGGGTTAACACCACTCTTGTAGCATAAGTAAAGAGGACATGCTCTGAAAATAAGCAGACTCTGACTCCCAGCTATTATAGTGAGAAAGAATAGAGAGATTATGAATGTTACAAATTAGATTCTAGGGTAATGCAATTTGACTTCAAGCATTGAGAATGGGTGCTTTATCAGCAGGTAATGCTGGCACACCCAAACTGAAGACTCTTCATTTATACATTTGTAGTGTGGATAAATATCTTGTGCATGCTCCTCAATGACTTCCCAGATTAACCAGTACTTAGGAGACTTGTAATGTATACCTTGAAATTCTAAGCCACAAGCTCCATTAGCCCTAGCCCCAAATGATCAAGACCCTGGAGGGTGTGAAATCCAATTTAGCTTTGGCATTATTTGAAAAATCACAAGAATAGTAAAGTTTTTAAAATCTTTTGAAAGAGAAGAGAAGAATAGCTATAACAAAAACTATAGACTAAAGGTATATCTTCAAGTGTGGGGCGGTGAGCTGTGAACAAGCAGCCTGGTCTCCGGTCGAGCACAGGCCTTGAACCTCGGTGACCCCAAGGGATAGCAGATGTTCGACCATGTCTCCTGGGCCTCTGACTCCTGTCTCAGCTATAGCCTCGCATAGCCCCCCTGCAACGAGATGTGTGGCCATCAGTCAAGTAGGTATGCCCTAAGCTCCTGGTATTCTGTCTGCACTCCACCCCACAGTTACCGGGCAACACCCAGGTAGTCCCTGTCCACTCTAAAAGGGACTGTTTGCCCCCTCCTTCCTCTCTTATTCTCTTGTTCTTACACTTTCTCCCTTGCTCCCTCTCTCTTAGCCCTCCTTTCCATCCCTTTCCATGTGGCCATGGCTGGCCTCTACTTCCTTACTCTCTCCCTTTCTCTGCCTTTCTACAATAAACTCCTTAAAATCATGGATTGCCTCTTCTCATCCGGACACACTGTGCTGGAGCAATGGAGCAGGTCCTCAGCTAAGGAGCCACAAGTCTAGCCGTGCGTCTACCCTCCTGTCCGGAGGCCTCCCTGCATTCCCAACCACTTCCACTGCCACCAACCCAAGCAATTTGCCCACCCAAAAGACTCTAGAGTCTGTGCTTAGGCATCATACAGCAGGTAACATCTGGAATGTCAGAGAGTAAAAACCTGTCCTCTGTGGCCTCCGAACAGGGCAGAGGACCCTGAGCCTTTCTGACAGGTCTGCAGGACCTCAGACCGTGCCTCCCCAGAGTGGAGTCTTGCGGCTTCTTACAGCCTGATGCCTGCACGGCAGTATGGCGTGTGCAGTCAGATTCCCCATGTCTATCTTATCCAGAGGCCTGAGCCATGGGCCAGACACGGGACACCACATTTAACTTATATCTGGCAAGCAATATGCAGCAGAACCAACTAAAGTGTACCCGCAGTTGGACCCCACACAGAGAGACCCACATTGGAACTCCAGATCACTCAAGAACTTGAGTAATCTGACCTAGTTCAAAAGACTAGGCTTTCCTCTGACC
>JADRCD010030046.1:0-13105 GCA_019843815.1 Montemys delectorum
TCTAGAGGCTTCTCCTGTATGCAGGGATGCAAACATAAATCCTGAACAAGTGTCAAGACAAACATGTATATATTTAAGCTTTCCAAATTCTGCATAATGAGTTACATCCATCTGCCAAATTTGGTTGGGCATAAGGCCCCTTGGGTTCACCCCCAAATGTGGAACTAGAGATAAAATAACACACTTAGGGCATTGTTTCACACTCATTCTTGCTTGTTCTTTGGAAATGTTATGTTTAAGCCTCAGAGTTTGGCTGGACAGGTGGAAATTATTGTGATCCCGTTTAGCTAAGGCCACAGGATCTGAAACTAAAACCTCTCCTACCAAAGCCCTGTCAATGAGATTATTGCTTCTGGCTAATGGCCCAGGTAGGCCAGAATGAGCCCATATATGACCAATATAAAACTGATTTTTTTCATACAAGAATGATACTTTCTAATTGAGAAAACAAGGCTCCTGTTATGGTGTAGAAATTAAATGTACCACAAGTCTCCAGCAACAGTACTGATTGGGTAATGTAAAGCTGTCTGTATAGAGATTAAGAGTGTCAGGTACAGCTTCAAGCACCTTTAATACTGCTGTTAATTCAGCTAATTGAGCTGAGAGACTAGGAGTCTCTATGACCACCTGTTGATTATTAATGAGATATCCAGCTTTTCCTTTAGAGGAACCATCAGAAAATACCACAAGGCCATTATTTAAGGGCTGTAGAGAAGTTATATTAGGAAAAAATCACTTCATGCACATATAAGAACTTTATCAGTTTATCCTGGGGATAATGATTATCTATAATTCCTTGAAATCCTATCTGGGCAAGCAACCAGTCTGTGCTATGCAGTTTTAGCCAGGAATCTTGCTCCAAATTAAAAGGCTGTATGATAACATCTGGCTCCTTGCCAAAATAAGTCAGTGCTTGTTTCTTACCAAGCACAATTATTTGAGCTACAGCTTCATAATATGGCAAGATGTTATGTTTAGGAGATATCCTTTAATGAATCCACATTAGAGGTGCCTTCTGCCATAACAACACTGTAGGAGCATGAGTTGTATTAAATATTAGTACATGCAAAGGTAAAGAATAATCTATGAAAGTAACAAATTGATTTTCAATAGCTTCTTCTACCTGTTGTAAGGCTGACATTCCTTCTTCAGTTAAAAATCTAGGAGAATTTGGATCAGAACTACCTTTGAGAATATCAAATAAGGGCTTCAAATCTCCTGTAGTAAGCTTTAAGTAGGGACGAAGCCAATTGATATCACCTAATAATTTTTTAAAATCATTTAAGGTCTTTAATTTGTCTCTATGAATAACTATCTTTTGAGGAATAACAGCTTGATCCGTAAGTGTAAAGTCTAAATAACTATATGGATCCTGAGCTTGCACCTTTTCTGAAGCTATCTGTAGCCCCTTCTCATTTAAGGCAACTTGTAAGTCTCTATAACATAAAAGTACTTCTTGAGGATTTTTTCCAGCTAATAGGACATCATCTGTGTAGTGGGCAATATATATCATTGGCCATTTTTTTCCTTATAGGGTCAATGACCTGTGCCAGAAACTTCTGACATAATATAGGACTATTAGCCATGCCTTGAGGAAGGACTGTCTATTGATATCTTTTCATAGGTTCCTTAAAATTAACAGATGGAACACTAAAAGCAAATCTCTCGCAATCCTCAGGGTGCAAAGGAATTGTAAAGAAACAGTCCTTTAAATCCATAACTATCTTGTAAAATCCTCTTGGAATTGCCACTGGAGATGATAATCCGGTCTGTAATGTTCCCATTACTACCACAGTTTCATTTACCTTCCCTAAGTCTTATAATAGTCTCCATTTACCTGACTTCTTCTTGATAATGAATATAGGCGTGTTCCACGGGGAATTGGATTCCCTCAAATGTCCTGCTTCTACTTGCTCCTGCACTAGCAAGGAAGCTGCTTCTATTTTCTTTTGAGATAAAGACCACTGATCAACCCACACTGGAATATTATTTACCCACTGAATTTTATCAGCATGGGGCACAGGCAAGATAGTGGCCATCGTGAAAAATATTTCAAACCTTTACTATTAGAGCAAGGCTTATGGCCTCTGTATGTTCTAATGCCCCGTTTTGACCTCCGTATATTAGCTAACTCACTAGGGCTGCATAATACCAGCTGCATCTGTGATAACAGATCTCTCCCCCACAGAGTAACAGGGAGATTTGACATGACATATGCCTGGATCTGCCCTGAATTACATTCCTCATCTCTCCAGGTGAGGAGCTTAGAGCTTCATTTTGGGTTATTGGCATAGCCGATTACTTGGAGATGAGTGATTGATTCAGTCAAAGCCCAAGTTGAGGGCCAGTTTTGGCCTCTAATAATGATCACATCAGCTCCAGTATCTATTAAACCTTCAAAACTTTTTCCTTCAATAAATAATTTAAGGTTAGGTATTTTATTAGTAATAGATTGTACCGAAAATACTTCAGGAGAGCCAGAACAACTCTGTCCTTCCTCATTAGTCTCATCTCTGTGGTTAGTACTGTGTGGCACGTGGAACATAGGTCCACTTCTGCGCTTCCTGGGGCTGCTCTGAAGAGCTCATATACAGATCTTCCTGAATGGGTGGCAGCCTCGTGGCCTCATATACTGCCTGCTGTTTTAAGAATGGGGCCCACAGCTGGCCCCTGGACTCATTTTTTGACCAGGAATTGTCTTGAAAACCCTTTTTATTTCAACACTCTCTGGCCCAATGTTTCCCCCTCTTGCAATGAGCACAGACTCTCGGCGCAGCTGCCTATCTATGCTCCCTGATTTTTTAGGACACTCATTTTTGAAATGGTTAATACTTCCACATGAATAGCATTTTTTTATTTTCCTGCCATTGTGCCAGAATTTCTGGAATGGTAGTGCCTTGCAATGCTGCTACTATAGCTAAACCCTGATTATAAGAAGGTCCAATGTCTGCACAAAGGCAAATATATCCAGATAAATCCATTTGACCCTTGTGTGGCAGAATTACTGCTCTGCACATTGAATTAGCATTTTCATAAGCTAATTGTGTGATAAGCAGACCTTTTGTATAGGAAGTCCCAAGCGTTCTGCTTGCTGCCTGCTGTAATCTAGCTACGAAGTTCTTGAAAGGTTTCTCTGGACCCTGCTGGATGCCAGCTAAACTCCCACTACCCTCACCTTTCATGGATAATTGAAACCAAGCCTTTCTAGCCGCCATAGCAATTTGGACAAATGCTCTGGTGGGGTACTCGATCTGTCTAGCATTCCCTTCAAATTGTCCTTCCCCTAAAAGCATGTCTAAGTTTCAATCTGGATTACTTGACTGGGCATTCTGCATAGATGATTTCTTGCTAGCTTCCCTCCATTCTGAGTTCCAAACCAAATAATCACCCACCTGCAACGTGGCTTAGCACAACATCTTCCAGTCTGCAGCATTAGATTATAATCTATGACATTATCAAATATCGCTTGAGTAAACAGCGCATTAGGGCCATATTGATTAACTGCCTCTTTTAAATCCTTAATAATTTTGATATCCAAAGCTTGATAATTTCTATATACTTCGTCATTCTGATCTCGCCATTCCACAACTGGGAATGCTAGCAATCTGGAAGTGCCTTGCCCATTTTCACAAGACTGGCAGAATGCTCTCTCTAAAGGCAAAAGTCCCGCCTCCAGATAGCTGTCCTTCCTTCTGCCTGACAGTGTCTTAAACTCCTTTAGCTCCTCACTTAGTTCTTGTAACTTAATTTCAAGCTTTGCCTTACTTAAATGTGACCCTTTTTGAGTTTTCTCTCTTATCTGGGAGGAAGCAGACTTTGCAAATGAACGCCACCTCTTTTTACGAGATTTGGCGAATCTGCTTTTTGCAGAAGTAGTTTGGGCCTCCTCGGCTACCATATTTTGATCCTCCCCGCTCTCTGTACTGGAGTCTACCGAGGAACTATCTGTTTCCATAGTAATCTCAGAGCTAGTTAAACTCAGTTTGCTTTCTGAAAGCTCCTCTTTTCCGCTCTTTTTTTTTTTTTTTTCATTCTCTTCCATAATATCCATGACAAGCCCCCAAAGGTGAAGAGGGAATCCATCCACCTTATTATTTCTGAGGACCTTTCCAATTTTTTCTCAAGTTTTTTAATTTATCTTGTTCAGTCCTTCCAGCTAAGGACAATAAGCTTCTATCTCTTCTGAAAGATTCCTGTCAATGCTTTTTTCTTAACCCTGACTCCCCTTGGTCTGCGTAGCCTGTCTACATTCTGAATGGCTACCTTTGAAACGGCTGAACCCATTTCTCACTGACAAAAACCCTAGGTGGATTTCGCACCGGGTCAGTACAGATCCAACCTAGGCCCTGTACTCTTCCTACACGGACTTTTACTATATGACCAGTGCTGGCAAAAATCACCTACTGTATGGAAGACATACATCCCTTTCCTTCTTTTCTTTTATTATGCAGAGCTCTGCAGATAGTGTGTCCTCTATCTATTTCCTCTGCGTCTGAGCACCATGCCTGGGCACCATCTGAGTGAAACTGTCCCGCAGCCCCATTCAAGTCTGTGGGTTAGGTAAAACCTGCAAAATAATGGGTAGGAGAACAAAAGAGACACAGATGCCAAGTAATGTATCTGGATGTTCTGGACTCACTTTGTAGATCAGGCTGGCCTCCAATTCACTGTATCCCAAGTGCTGGGAATAAAGGTGAGTGCCAACTCAAAAAAGAAAAAAAACCTGTAGTGGCTATTCCTGGTTGTCAAGTTAACTATATCTGAAATGAACTACAATCCAGAATTAGAAGACTCACCTGTGGCCCTAATCTGGAGGCTGAGAGATACAAGCTTCTGACCTGAATCTTGGCATGGAGACCTTGAGGAATAGTGGCTATGAATCCCAGAGGATTAAGATAGAAAGCTCTATGAGTTCAAGATCATCGGGATTAAAGGTGTGGTGGCATAGTGGCTATGAATCCTAGAAGATTAAGACTGGAAGATCTATGAGTTCAAGCAAGGTCATCTGGGGTTAAAGGTGTGGTGGCACACACCTTTAACCTGGGCCACACTTTTTGCTGGAGACCCGTATAAGGATATGGGAAGAAGGAAGGCTTTCTCTGCTTCACCTGCTTGCCTTGTGGGACTGAGCAACTGCTGGATCCTTGGACTTCCATTCACAGCTGCTGCCGACCGTTGTTGGGAATTGATTGTTGGGAGTTGGACTACAATCTGTAAGTCATCAATAAATCCCTTTACTACATAGAGACTACCATAAGTTCTGTGACTCTAGAGAACCCTGACTAATACAAGGTGGTTATTGGGTTGATAAGTTTTCAAAGCACAGCCAGCAATCTCTCCCAGACAAGAGGTAGGCATTCCCAAATTCCCATGACTCTGAGACATTGATTCTTGACATGGTTGTGCCCATCTTAACAATTGCATTCACACAAAGGATTCCTCAACATGCCACAGCAGAGCTTTAATTTATTGATTGTATCTAATTAAAGTTTCCTGAAATGTATAATACATTTTTCCAATATAAGTAAACATATTATACTGTCATTTAATGGTGTATTAATGGCTCACTGTCATTGTTTCAAAATGAAAGTTTGCTTAGAGTCTAGATACAGCAGTGATTACAGAGGTGTTCTGAGTCTTTATTTATTTATTTATTTATTTATTTAAATGACTTTGATGTGAACTTCTGAATTTCTATTTTACTTATTTTTTATAAATGTAAAAGAAATTAACATCTTGACCAATTTGGCTTTCTTTATATACAACTAGTTATTGGACTGACTGTTGACACTGAGTCCTTTTCTTGATACTCCATATCTTATTTACCATTCTCGACATTTCCTCTGACATGACTGCAGGATCCAGATAACTAACTTTTATTAATACATACTTTGAAAATTGAATCATGGACTTCATAAACCTGTATGAAATTCTTTTTTGACATTATTAACACAGGATTTAAGCAAAAATGACCCACTCTAGGGTATAAGTTAAAAGTGACATATTTATCACAATCTCTGTCAGATAACAATAATCCTGTTGCTAAATTCCAAACATAAGTGTTTTATTTTCCTTCAATTGTATTTAACTAATAATAGAATTCCAGATAAATACATATTTTCTATTATTTGTGACTATTGTGAAGGGTATAATTTCCCTAATTCTTTTGCAGCCCATTTTCCTTTGAGTAGAGGAAGACCACTGACTTGTTTGAGTTAATTTATATCCAGTCATATTGCTGAAGTTCTTTGTCAGCTGTAGGAGTTCTCTGGTAGTGTTGTGCAGTCCCTTATGTACACTATCATATCATCTGCAAATAATGATATCTTGACTTCCTCCTCTCTAATTTCTATCTCTTTGATTGCCTTTTGTTACTTAATTGCTATTGTTAGAGCTTAGGATACGATATTCAGTAGATAGGGAGAGTGTGGATAACCTTGTCTTGAAGCAAATGAAAGATATGTATGACAAGGACTTCAAGTCTCTGAAGAAAGAAATTGAAGAGAACCTCAGAAAAGGGAAAGTTCTCCCATTCTCATGTATCAGCAGGATTAATATAGAAAAAAAAATGGTTATCTTACCAAAAGCAATCTACAGATTCAATGTAATCCCCATCAAAATTCCAACTTAATTTTTCACAGAGATAGAAAGAGAAATTCTCAAATTCATTTGAAATAACAAAAAACCCAGGATAGCAAAAACCATTCTCAATAATAAAAGAACTTCTGGGGAAATCACCATTATTGACTTGAAGCCCTACTACAGAGCAATAGTGATAAAAACCACACATTATTGGTACAGAGGCAGAGTAGATCAATGGAATAGAACTGAAGACCCAGAAATGAACCCAAACACCTAAGATCACTTGATCTTTGACAAAGGAGCTAAAACTATCCAGTGGAAAAAAGACAGCATATTTAACAATTCATACTGATTCAACTGGTGGTCAGCATGTAGAAGAATGCAAATCGATCCGTTCTTATCTCCTTGTACAAAAGCTCAAGTGCAAGTTGATCAAGGACCTCCACATAAAACCAGACACAATGAATCTAATAGTAGAGAGAGAAAGAACCTTGAAAACATTGCCACAGGGGAAATTTTCTGTAATGGATCACCAATGGCTCATGCTCTAAGAAAAACAGTTGACAAATGGGACCTCATAAAATTGCAAAGCTTCTGTAAGTCAAAGGACACTGTCAATAGGACAAAATGGCAATCCACAGATTGGGAAAAGATCTTTCCCAAACCTTCATCTGGTAGAGGGCTAATATTAAAAATATAGATAGATCTAAAGAAGTTCAGAGAACCAAATAACACTATTAAAAATGGGGTACAGTGCTAAGCAAAGAATTCTAACTAAAGAATTTAAAATGGCTGAGAAGCACTTAAAGAAATGTTTAGTCATCTTTAGTCATCAGGGAAATGCAAATGAAAATGACCCTGAGATTCCAGCTTATAGCAATGAGAATGACTACAATCAAATCCTTAGGTGACAGCAGATGCTGTTGAGAATGTGGAGAAAAGAAAACTCCAACATTGCTGGTGAGACTGTAAGCTGGTACAACCACTTTGGAAATCATTCTATCTGAAGACCCAGCAGTGTACACAAAGTATGCTCCAACATATAACAGGGACACATGCTCCACTGTGTTTATAGCAGCCTTATTTATAATAGCTACAAGCTGGAAACAGCCCAGATGCCCCATAACAGAAGCATGGATACAGAAAATGTACATTCACACAATGAAGTACTACTTACTTATTAAAAACAATGACTTCATGAAATTCTAAGGCAAATGGATGGAACTAGAAAATATCCTGAATGAGATAACCCACACAGAAAAGAGCATACATGGTATGTACTCACTGAAAACTGGTTATTAACTTAAAGCTCAGAATACTCATGATACAACCTATAAACCATATGGAACTTAAGAAGAAGGAAGACCAAAGTAAAGTTGGTTCAAACCTACATAGAATAGAGAACAAAACAATCACATGAGGTAGAGGGAAGGATGGACATAGGAGGGATAGAGGAGGTGGAGGGAAAACAGGGGGACAGGAACAGGTATTAAAAGGGACAGGAGTGAAGTACAGAGAGTTAGGAAATTAAATAGAAACATTTAACAATGGGGGAATGGGGAACTGGGGATAGCCACCAGACAGTCCCAGACTCCAGGGAAGAGAGACACTCCTAAGACCCAATGATGATAACTTTAAAAAATATCCAACAGTGGGGAGATAGAACCTGAAAAGACTACGTCCAGTCGCTAGGCATGGTCCCTAATTGAGGGATGGGGTCACCCATGTTTCTCAAAAATTTTAACCCAGAAATTTTCCTGTCTAAAGGACAGATAGGGATAAAAATGGAAAAGAGACTGAAAGAAAATCCATCCAGAGACTGCCCCACCTAGGGATCCATCCCATATGCAGGCACTAAATCCTCACACTATTGCTGATGCCAAGAAGTGCTTGTTGACAGGAGCCTGATATAGCTGTCTCCTGAGAGTTTATCCCAGCACCTGACCAATATAGATGCAGATACCCACTGCCAACCACAGGACTGAGCCTGGGGACCTCAATGGAAGAGATAGGGGAAGGACTGAAGGAGCTAAAGGAGCTGAAGGGGATTACAACCCAATAGGAAAAACAATAACAAATTAGTGGAGTACCCAGAGCTCCTAGGGACTAAACCACCAACTAAAGAATATACATGGGAAGAGCCAGTACTCCAGCCAGACACATATGTAACAGACTATGACCTTATCTGACATGAATGGGAGGCAAGAGAGGCTTGATGCCCCAGGGTAGGGGGATGCTAGAGGTGTTAGGCAGGAGTGGGTGAGTCAGTGGAGGGGAACCCTTATAGAGGCAATGGGGAAGGGAGGAGAGGGTATGATGTGAAGGGGTAACCTGGAAAGGAAATATCATTTGAAATGTAAACAAATAAAATTAATAATAAAAAGTAATATTTTCTGCATTAAATTCTAAATGAAAGCCTTGAGTTATTTTTATATAATGGATTGACTTTCCAAAGAAAAGTTACTTTTCCTATGCTGAAAGTCATCTAATTTTCAAAGGAGCCATAAGATAATATCATGGATTGGGGGAGGGGAGAAGACTGAGTACAAATAATACACACATACCACATATACATATATACTATGTGGATATATGAATGCATGCATGTATGATTTTATCTCCTCTGAAAAAATTATATTGCCTATTCAAGATGAACATCATTCTTAGTATGAAAAACTTTCAATTGATGTGTAAAATAAAGTTCCCTGTTCTCTGAATTTTCTTATTTATTATGAGGTAAAATCTATGCTTTTATATTTTAAATAAACACTCCAGATGGTTGTGATACATGATACAGTGATGACACATTGAGAAGCAATGTCTGGACTTACATTCTGTAACCAAAACTGCATGTTTCAATAATGTGAGAAGATTTTAAGAAATACTAGAGTTTGAGCCTCATCCCAGACCAATGAAACAAAATCTTTGATTGTGAAGCATAAATACTGTGATTTTTAAAAGCTGTCTTGATGATTTCAAAGTGCAGCTATGATTGAGTAACAATAGAATAAAAGTAGAGGGTTTATTTTTCCTTTGGCTCTGGAGGCACAAAAGATAATGGAGAAAATGTGGGACAGGAAGGAAAAGAAAGCAAATGTTTCTGTGTGTCTAAACAGTGCCTTAGGCTATCTTACCAGGGACCAAGTGTGATACTTTAGAAAAATCAAAGATGATTACACTTTCCAAAATTTCTTCCTGGGTTTTTTACAGAAATAAGCTGTAAAACTCTATTCTTCAATTGCCCCAGCTGGTTTAAGAATGTTATGTTGTGCAGCTGCATAATATTCCCAAACTAACTCCAACAATAGACTTGGTTCCTAACCTGTGCAAGCCTTCTTTTCATTGCAGAACCAGTTAACTGCTACACAGAATATTCAACATCTTGTACTTACCTGTAACTAGGCAGGAGAACAATAGAGAGGTTTTCATTTGTAAATTACCTGCTTATTGCTTATATTTTAAATTTTGTCTTCTGGCTTTATGAACTGAGTTTGTATTACCTTTGTATTATGTTTCAGTTAAATATTTTCCTATAAATTCATGAGAATACATACAAAAATAACTCAAGGAAAATTCATATATCACTTATTCATATTTAACATTTTTTGTATTTTTTTAAAGGCTCTTAGATAGAGGGAGTGTTGAGTTTGAGATTACATATAATACATACAGTTAAAAGTGATAGTTTCCATTCCAACTCAGTACTCCTCTGTGTATATTCACTACCTTCTTTTTTGATAATTGTGAATTTGTCAACAGTAACAACCATTGTTCTCATTATTCTCAATAGAGTTACTTTTTGCCCAAGGCAGAAATATACAAAGGTAGTTTCAAATTTTCTCACCTATTCCAGTATAAATTTTTTCTTAGTTTTAAATTTTAGTATCAGTACTCTAAAACTGACATCTTGATGGACAATATCCCAGTTTTTTTTTTTTCTTTTGGGGTTGGAATATTTTCTTAAGAGAAGTTTGTAAAGCCTAAACTCTGTTTGCTGCTGTAGATACTGGAAGGCCAATGCTTACTTCCTTGAATCTTTTCCTACTATCTGTTTCAAAAGCACTCTTAAACCCTTAGTACCAGGTTGCAAACTTGTTTGTGCTAAGGTCTTTTCATAGCTTCAGCAGACCTCTGTCACCTGTGAAACATTTTATTTATTTTCAACAGGTCCAGTTCCCACCAGTATGTGAAATAATTTACAGCTATTTAATGTGAAAAAATCATATATGTATGTATATATATATATGTATATATATACACACATATATATATGGATGTTATGTGTGTGCATCTGTATACAGTGAATACTGTGAATGTACTTAAAAATGATTCTTCATTGACATGTATTAAAGAAAGTCAGAGTTATCAAGTATTGCTAAAATTGTTCATTTTTCTCAGTGTTGAAACATGTGCAATATATTCAGAATATAAGATTTTTTTCTTGGAAATATTATATTCTTTTGCAGCATCATAAATTTCTGTCTTTTTATGTGAAATATATGTATCCTTATAATGCTCCATCTCACTTTGTAATGTCAAAGTCATCCTTCTGAAAAGTCTCACAATTAGGTCACACATATTGCCTAGTGTTTTTACTTTCTCCATGAGCATTGGAATAAGAATAAGAGGTCTTTAAGAACCACAAATATCGCATATGACCTCACTCTTTTAATTTGAATAAACAGAGTCAAAGTGATTTGAAATATATTTGAAAAAGCCGAGCAGTTCTTTGAAGACAGAGAGGATACAATAACATTAAAGACTGAGACCTCTACTATCACTATAAACGAAATGCAAGCTATTTGTGTAAGATTCAGTTGTTTCTTTTGTAAAATGGTTACATCATGCTATAATATTTACAGTAATATTACATTAAATGATCTTCATGAGTCTTGAATACATGTCCCATCCTAACCTTAAAACACAGAAGGAACAAGGGATCTTATTTAAAGAAATAAGGCTCTGGATGTTCAATTATGATAGCATACACTATGAATACAATTTTAGAACAAATTAATAAGGACTACTATGAGCAGAAAATGGAACTTAAACCATCAAAATTATTATTAAATTGTATTTGAAACAGTCGCTTATCATTAAGTTTTTGTCGTCATGGAACTGCCTACAAGAGGTAAATTTGATTCTTTAGAGCATGCCAATTATTCAGAGTTGTTGTCTTACATTTGTCAGAATGAAAACTGAAAGCATGCTTAAATTTTTCAGATTCATCATCTACAACCATAATTTTAAAGCAACGGCTACGTGTAAAATCCACTTTTTGTTTAGCTTATTTTTTACCTCAGTACAATGGAGTAAGTGGTAGGGTAAGAGGTTTAGAGGTTAATCCTTTGAGGTGAGCAGAATGGACGAGTAGATACTTTCCCCAATACTTCTAAAGTTTAGAGATTTACCCAGTGACTGATTCATTAAAAAGGACAAATTGGTGTTCTATTAATCTATATCTGTTCTGGTAAATATTTAAACTCAATCTAGAGTTTCTACCCCATCTTTGATCATTCCCAGATAAATGACACACAGCTTTTATGTTTATCATAAGCCATATTGATATCTAGAGCTAGACAAATATCTACTCTCTATATGTTCTTTCTTATCAACAACCCTGAGTAATAACTTACCATATTCCATTAAGGCTGCTCTTTACTTCAATTGGCCATCATTCATGGTCATGTTTTCATGATTCACTTACTCCACTGTGTCTTCTCTTCTCTCTCCCTCCTCTTCCTTCTCCTTCTTGTGGTCCCTCTCTAGACCTCAAGCCTGGGAATCCACATCCTGCTAATCTCTATTCTACCCAGCTATAGATTGTAGGCATCTTTATTTTCCAATCATGGATAACTTGGGGGCATTAATGTTAAATAGCATCACCTGTGTAAGTGCAAGTTCTTTCATCCTTGATGGCAACTGGGCTTTAAGAAGCAGCATTTAGTATTACAATATACACCAAAAGACCAAATCTCAACATTTAGCTTTGTTGAAAATTAAAGTTGTATGAAATAAAGCCACACATTTTTTTCTTCATAGACATTCTATAATAATTTATGTGGCCTATGGGGATATCACTTATCTGAATATCTTAAAACATTCTGATTATGTTTCTATTCAAATCATGGACCCTTACTTAAGTTTCCCTCAGATGAATATTTTATATGCTTATATTTCATGATTAGTTAATTTACTCATAGAGACATTTTATGGAAATGTAGCCTGTTCTTCTAAACCTCATGTGGTGAGGCCTATGGTAATATTGAAAAAAGGGCAGTGAGAAGCATATAAACATATCTTGTCCATCATCATAGAAAAAGATGCTTATATGCAAGACAATAGAGATTGAACTCAAGGGTACATTCAATGTATGGTAAATTCGATGAATGGAAAGGAAAGGTAATTACAACATTCGAAGGGAATCTTCCAGTTTTGATATTTCCTCTCTAGATATTTTTTTTTGGGGGGGCGGGTTGAGACAGGGTTTCTCTGTGTAGCCTTGGCTGTCCTGGAACTCACT
>JADRCD010030048.1:0-13751 GCA_019843815.1 Montemys delectorum
TTTTTTTTTTTTTTTTTTTTTTTTTGGTTTTTAGCGACAGAGTTTCTCTGTGTAGCCCTGGCTGTCCTGGAATTCACTCTGTAGACCAGGCCGGCCTCAAACTCAGAAATCTGCCTGCCTCTGCCTCCCAAGTGCTGGAATTGAAGGCATGCGCCACCACCACCCAGCTGTGTGTTAGCTTTTCATTATTGTGATAAAACACTGGGGAGAAAAACTGAAAAGTCAGAAAGGTTTAATTTAGTTCAGTTTTAGTTCAGTTTTAGTCCATGGCTGCTGAGCAGCAGTGAGGCAGAGAGCGTGTGATGGAGCAAGCCTCACTTCATGGCAGCTAGGAAACACAGCAGAGAATGGTCTGGTCCCAGCATCTCCATCAGTGATGCTCTCCCAGAGACCCACTTCCTCCAGCTAGGTCCCACTCTCTCAAGTTTCCATAGAAGCCACAACTGCAGATCAGGCCATCAACACAGGAGCCTTTGGAGGACATGTCTATTCAAACCAGGAGAAAGTGAAAGATAAACTTTGACCTTGCTCTCTAGTACTTAGAACTTCAGAAAAGGGGCATAACAACTTTTAGGTGCTGTGTTGGAGATTGCTACGGGTCTCCTAATACTTGTCATTGCTGTTGCTGTTCCCCCACTCCAAGTTCTTGAAATAGAATCTTCAGTTTTTAGCTGATCACGTGGTGATGGGGGTGTTTCCCAACCTCTGTGGTAGTCTGGTGCCTACATTACTTTGTTCTTCTGGCCTGCAGGTATGGCATATAAACTTTTCAGGGTATAATTTTCAAGGGTGGGGTTAATGTCATCCTTATGGCTGGAAGGAGAAGACAACGAGGCAGCCATCTTGAGAGATGGCGTCATCTCCGACATAGATGGATTATACCTCCACTGTGGAAGATTCTATGATCCTTATCGCCTAGCTATGTCACATGCTTTGTACTGCTCACTACCCCGTACACAAGAGAAAATACATGTCCATCTTGTATAAACCTTATCTTACTGCCTAACCCAATCCTAGTCCTCGGTGAAAGAATATGAAGCTTGGAAAGGAAGCTGGAGGCTCAGGCTTACTCTATGGTTGGACTGTACAAGTCCCCACAGGCTCGTGCGCACACAGGCTCGTGCGCACACAGGCTCGTGCTCACACAGGCTCCTGCGCATACAGGCTCATGCGCATGAATGTCTGGTTCCCATCCGGTGGTGCTGATTTGGGAAGGTGTGATCGTTGGCAGGCTGGGCTAGCCTAGAGGAAGTGGATCAAGCCTTGAGGTCTATTACCCAGCTGTTCTTCCTGACCAGTTTCCACGTTTTATTCCCTGAGATTCGAGAAGCTTCGGCATCTCAATCCCGCACTCCGGCTGCCATGGAACTGACGGCGCCTGACCTTTCCTGCCACTGCCGACCCGTATCCTTTCCAACTGTGCATCAAGGACACCCTCCTCCCTTAAATAGCTGCATGTCCTGTCTCTTCAGACTCCAGTGATGGCAAGCACCAGTGACATATCGTCTAAGGATGGAAACATCTCAGTCTGGGAGAGAAAGGAGAAAGATGGAAATGATCAGAATCCTGGATTACAATTCTTTTTGGGGTTTTTTTTATTTTGGTTTTTTAGTTTTTCGAGACAGGGTTTCTCTGTGGCAATTAGCAGGAGGTGGGCAGAGAGGTGTGGTTATCTGGCAGGTAGGAATCTGAAGAATCCGCCCTCTCACAGGGAGGTTACACCCACAGGCTCGTGCACACGAATGTCTGGTTCCCATCTGGTGGTGCTGGACAGCCCTGGCTGTCGTGGAACTAACTCTGTAAACCAGGCTGGCCTCGAACTCAGAAATCCTCCTGCCTCTGCCTCCCAAGTGCTAGGATTAAAGGTGTGCTCCACCACTACCCGGCTGGATTACAATTCTTTAAGCACGAGGACCTGCTAGTCTTGGTGGAGTTTCTGGCCATGTCCATAGGAAATCCATAGGGGTCTCATCTCCACTGGGCAGCCCTCCCAGAGCAGAGTATCTTGGATATGTGATGAAAGGGTGTTAGGTTGTCCCACAGTGCTGCTGTTCACTGGCAGCCATGCAGCATAGAGCCAACAGTGAACCCACTTGTGAGGGTTGGAAACCACATGTCTGTGATAAATTCCAAGTAGAGATAAATGTTCACAAAAGTTAATAGCATTATAGGAAATATTAAGGAATTATTTAGTCATTTGGAAGAGCGGACATTGGAAATTTAGAGCACTAGAATGTCAGAGAAAGCTGGAACACGGAGAAAAATGCAGATATGATGATATGATATGACATGACATATGGTATGGTATGATATGATATGTAGTCTCTATATATAGTCTTACATATTCTCACTTAACAGTCTCACATATTCTCATGTATACATGCACATTCTCATACATACACACACACATATATATATACACACATATGTATATATGTATAATCTGTACTATATGGATATATTCCAGGAAACCATAACTAAGGAAACCCTTGTGATGACTAATCTTGATTGTCACTGTTATTGGATTAAACAAAACATAATTATCAAATATGCTTGTGGGCCTGTCTGTGAGGGCATGTCCAGGGACAGTTAGAGCATAAGGGCTCTGGCCAAAATAAGGGATTAACTACTTGATGGATTCATAACATGGCAGCATTCTTAGAAAATGGTAGAGGCAGGAGTGAGGTCTAGCCAGAGGAGCCGGATCCCTAGGGGCATGTCTGTCTTGGGGTTTCATTATTGTAGACAGACACCATGACCAAGGCAACTCTTATAAAGGAAAACAATTAATTGGGGCAGGCTTACAATTTCAGAGGTTCAGTCCATTATCATCATGGCAGGAAACATGACAGCGTGTAGGCAGACGTGGTGCTAGAGGAGCCCAGAGTTCTACATCTTCATCCAAAGGTAGCCAGGAGAGAGGACTCTCTTTCCAGGCAGCTAGGAAGAGGTTCTCATCCTCACTGGGCAGAGCTTGAGCATAGGACCTCAAAACCCACCCCATAGTGACCCACTTCCTCCAGAAAGTCTACACCTACTCCAGCAAGGACACACCTCCTAATAGTTCCACTTCCCATGGGCAAGCACATTCAAACCACCACAGTGTCCTCGGGGCTCTTTCTTACTCTGACTCCTTCCTACATTCGTCTCTTCTGCCTTCTGGTAGCCACAGTGGGAGCCACTGTATCTGCCCCCACCCCCAACAACAACAACAACTCGCTGCCATGATGGGTCGACACCTGGGAAAGCAGGAGCACACTAAATCCTTCTTCCTCTCGTTTCTGCCAAGTGTGTGGCCACAGTGATGAGAAGGGTAAGTAGCCCAATTCTCCCCCAGATGGAGGTCCCTTCTTCTAAATCTCCCATGACCACTCCACCACCACCCAACACAAGGGGAAGTGAGGCAGGAAAGCTGGGGCGGAAAGGACACAGCCGTTTGCTGCTTGTGGCTAAGTGTTATTTTTGTACATTTTTACCCAGACATGTGACCTGTGGTTATGTGGACAGAGTGCTCACAGACCTGAAAAGGCCTGGGTGAGCAATGGCTGCGGAGTCTCAGACTCATGAGAGTTAAGTCATCAAGCAGAGGAATGAAGACGTTTAATAAACTGGAAGGGTGAAGGGGCAGCCTCTCCATTAGAATTTTTCACAGAGTCAGCCCATGGAGGAGAGGGTCCCGAAAACACATTTGCTTTGGATGACATCGGTTACTTTAAATGTCAATCACCCGTGATGTTATTGGCACAGCTGCTGAACCTGAATTTCTTACTCTGGCCCCTTCCTACATTCTTCTCTTCTGCCTTCTGGCAGCCATAGTGGGAGCCACTGTATCCCCTTACCCCACACCCAGTTCCAGGCTGCACCCAACTGATGGGAAATTTCAAAGACTGAAGAAACCACCCTTCACGCTCCACCCCCCAGCCAGGGAAGAAGGGCCAGATCTACAGACTCCAGTCTGTAGCGCTTAGTTCAGTCTCGTCGATGTTTGCTTGTTTGTCTGTGACAGGGTCTTCCAATGGAGGCTAGCTCTTGTCAACCTTCTGGTGATCTCAGCCTCCAGAGTGCCAGGATTATAGTTGTCTACCATCATGCTGGCCCAAATCTTAATATTTAAAGTTAACTGTGGGAAAGCCACTCTGACACAAATGAGACAATTGAACTTTGAATGCTGACTGGACGTCTGATGATGATATTTTTCTTTTGAGATAGGGTCTCAGGTAGCCCTGGCTGGACTTGTACTCACTCTATACCTGAGGACAAGTTCGAACTATTGATCTTCCTTTTTTCACTTCCCAAGTGCCAGGATTGCAGGTGTTGAATACCACACCCTGTTTATGCCGTGCTGGAGATCAAACCCATCCTTCAGAAATACCTACAAGGAAAAAAACTAACCTGATTGCCTATAGCCATCGATCTGCTTTCTCCTTGCCACTCCTGATTGGTTTTAATTTTTATATAATTAGATAAATGGAGTCATATTGTATATACTCTTGTATGTATAAAAGTGGTCATGTTCCTCTGTGTGTGTGTGTGTGTGCGCTCATGTAGACAAGTGCATATGCACATGTGTGTGCATGAGTGCAGAGTGAAAGGTCAATATTGACTAGACTATTTTTCTCCCATGTGTTTGTTTTGAGACAGGGTCTCTCTCTGAACTTGGACTTGCCAATTCAGCTAGCCTAGCTGGCCACGGAGCCCCGGGGTCCTTCTGCCTTGCCATCTATGGTGCTGGAATGATAAGTGCATAGACGTGCCCAGCTCTTTTACGTGAGAGCTGGGGATCCAAGCTCGGGTCCTCATGCTTCATGACGAGCACCGTCCCCACTGAGCTATTGTCCCAACATTTACTCCTTTTTGTTTTAAATGGAAGAGGTCTGTGTTGAGATCAGGCCATCCCCTTTTCTGACTCATTGAGTAAAACATACTATATAAAGCCGTGGGATTTCAGGCTGTGCCTTGCCCTAGGAGACCCCATTTTACAAGCAGCTTTTGACTCTGCGAAGAGGGAAAAGGATGACTGTGGCCCCCGGGTATATGCGGAAGCTGCATCATGTGTACAGCATCACCCATCCAGCACAGACTAATAAATAACTAATTCCTGGAAGTAAATAGGGATCTACCTTGTAGTTCATCAGGGGGCGGGGGGGGCGGAGGGGAGGTGGTGAATTGAGACTGTAGGGGCATGTAGGCATGTCACGGAAACCAGGCCCAAGAACTAACTCATCAGACACATCCACAAAGAAGAGAGTGTCACTTCCTCACCTGGACCTCATCAAATAGTGGGCACCTGGCTCTGAAATGGCATAGCCCAACACCAACCTGTCATCTGATGCCTCGTGCGTGTGTCAGGTACCAGACAGAGGACTCTCCAGCTATCCCTAGAGCTCTGTTCAAGTTGGCTCCTTGGTGTTGCTGCAGCTGATTCAACTGACTGCCCTGTCTGCCCTTCTGGTCCTAATCTGATGGTTTCTGTTCTCAGGCCTTAGCTCTCACTTCAAGGCTGTACTTCACAGCTCCAGGTACTCTAGCAAGCAGTTCCCTCCCGGCCTGCCCCATTATCTTATTAACACAGACTTTCCTTCAGCCCATATCTTAGTCAGGGTTTCTATTCCTGTACAAACCTCATGGCCAAGAAGCAAGTTGGGGAGGAAAGGGTTTATTTAGCTAACATCTCCACCTTGCTGTTCATCACCAGAGGAAGTCAGGACTGGAACTCAAGCAGGTCAGGAAGCAGGAGCTGATGCAGGAGCTATGGAGGGATGTTTCTTACTGGCTTGCTTCCCCTGGCTTGCTCAGCTCACTTTCTTATAGAACCCAAGACTACCAGCCAAGGGGTGGTACCACCCACAAGGGGCCCTCCCCCCTTGATCACTAATTGAGAAAATGCCCCACACCTGGGTCTCATGGAGGCACTTCCCCAACTGGAACTCCCTTCTCTGTGATAACTCCAGCCTGTGTCAAGTTGACACACAAAACCAGCCAGTACAGCCCACTTCTAGAACTTCCTAAACTCTGCTACAGTATCTCCAACTTGTCTTGATTTTGTAAACCATATATGTGGACATAGGAATATTTACTGCATGGTGTGTGATATAAGAACCGATGTTAGAGATTAAGATAACAATAAAGCATCTGCATTTGCCTGGGCCAGACTATCAAAGAAAGTAGAATTATGTGTCTCAGTTCTGTCATTGAAACTGGGAAAAACTGACTTTCCTGTTGTCTTAGTCAGGGTTTCTATTCCTGTACAAACATTATGACTATGAAGCAAGTTGGGGAGGAAAGGGGTTATTTGGCTTATACTTCCACATTGCTGTTTATGACCAAGGAAGTCAGGACTGGAACTCAAGCAAGTCAGGAAGCAGGAGCTGATGTAGAGGCCATGGAGAGATGTTACTTACTGGCTTTCTTTTCTTGGCTTGCTCAGCCTGCTCTCTTATAGAACCCAAAACTTCTAGCCCAGGGATGGCAACACCCACAAGGAGCCCTCCCGCCTTGATCACTAATTGAAAAAATGCCCCACACCTGGGTCTCATGGAGGCACTTCCCCAACTGAAGCTCCCTTCTCTGTGATAACTCCAGCTTGTGTCAAGTTGACACACAAAACCAGCCAGTATACCTGTCAAATAAATTCTTCAGGTGTACATCCATTCCCATCCCTACCCGGCTCCCCACCTCACCCTGTCAGTCTTCCTTTCTCCATGAATCCTGGTGTGTGGCAGAGCTGCCCCATTACCCTCTTTCTCAAGGCCAATAGATAGTAAGGTTGCACCTCAGCCATTGCAGGACAGCCAAACCCCCTGTGTTGGGACAAAAGACTAGAGTCATTCTACTGTTCTGGACAGCTAAGCTCCCCCTGCTCAGGATGAAGTTGCCTTGTTGACAGCTCTTCATTTTAGTAATGGTCTCTTGATTGTAAATCAACCTGGTCTTCAAAAATGTACTAACTTGTGTGGATTATTGTAATTTAATAAATTGCAACATTGTGAAGCAACACATAAAAGGTGTTTTTCTGTGTTTCTGACAGAATGTGTTCACTACAGTCTGGCTTCTCCACTCAGCATAATTATTAGATTCCCTTTTGTCACATGTGTTAATAGTTCATCCCTTTTTAGTGCTGAGTAGTATTCCACCGTACCCAGTATATCACTATTCATTCCCCATTTTGGACTACTTCAGATCATAAAGCTGCTTTGAGCATGGCAGTAACTGTCTCTGGGAACATTTGCTTCGTCTCTCACAGTAAATGTCCAACAGTGGCTGGCTGGGTTGTGTGGTAGATGACCTAGCTATTCCTTTATCCCCTCCATCATTTTTCCCATGCTCCTTTAGAGAGGCGCAAGAGCCTCACTCTTCTACATTTTTGCCCGAGTTATCGTGGCCAGTCTATTGACTTTTCCTCTGGACACAGCGTGACCATCTTATGCTGAGAGCTAGCCTAGCATCGAGTTTCTGGAGGAAGGCAGAGAAAGAGGTATTTCGTTGGTGATTGTGAGGCCAAAAGCTGCTGATTTTTGGCAGTTTAACTCTTTCTTGCTATTCTGGGGCTCAAAGCTGCTGGCTTCTGGCAATTTATAGCAGCAGGGGATTAAGAAAAAAAGCTTGGGGCTGGCGAGATGGCTCAGCGGGTAAGAGCACTGACTGCTCTTGGGAAGGTACTGAGTTCGGATCCCAGCAACCACATGGTGGCTCACAACCACCCGTACCGAGATTAGGACGCCCTCTTCTGGTGCGTCCAAAGACAGCTACAGTGAATTACGCCAGAGCGAGCGGGGCCGGAGCGAGCGGGGCCGGAGCGAGCGGGGCCGGAGCTCCTGAGATCAACAGCAGCCACACACATGACCATCTATACAGCTACAATGTACTCATAAAATAACTAAAAATAAATCTTTAAAAAAAAAAAAAAAGCTTACTTACTTGGGCTCTTTTGTCTTTGGCTTAAGGGCCCCTGATGACCAGGAGAGAGGCTTGGAGTTCATTAACTCTTCATAAGCCAGAGAAAAAAGAAAAGGAAGGAAAGGAGGAAGAAAGTCACACACACACATACACACACATACTGGTAGGCCCCAACCTCCTGTTTCATCAGTTTCATAAGTGCACATGAACACTTACATAATTCACAAATACCTACATACATATGTATGTGCACACATATAGACAGACAGACATGTGTATGTATTTGGTGGAAGGAGCAGAGCCCTAACAGCCTCACTTTATTTTTTTTTCTCAGGCCACTTTTTACCTTCTTAGACAAAGTTCTTTATAAAATTACTTCACAGATAAAATGTTACCCAAAAGGGAGTTACGGAAGGATGTGAATAGTAAGTTCAAAGCAGTGTTTCATTCTATAAGCTCATTATAAGTTCACAGCAACAGTTTCACATAGCCTTGCTTTATCATCGTGCACACCTGTGGCTTCATCCCTGGACCTGACCTAGAATGCATGTTTTTCCTTGATCACAAATCCGACCCAAGCCTATTTATCTTCTTAGTGTAATTTATGAAAGTTCATTGTATTCCTTATTATGCAGCCTTTGCTTACTATTCTAAGAGGATGGGGCACATTCTATTCTTGGTTCTAACTTTACTACATCTTTCTGCCAAAACAACTAAAACCATCTCCTTAAATTTTCTTCCTAAATTATTTTAATCAAATCAGGAATTCTATAAAGTCATTAATTCATCTAAACAGCATTAATTCATGAAAGTTTATCTTCATGTTGTAACCGATCCCTTATTGCTATATAGCTGTTTCCTCTGAATTAATTCTGGGGATGCAGTTACCTTTGAGTCACCTATGCTGTGACTCCTCACTAATGCTCCTGTAGGTAAATCCAATAAACCTACTGGTTCACACGTTCATGAGTATGGACACATTTCTCTGGTCTGTTGTCAGTGCTCTATCTGGAGTAGACAGAGGTTTGTTTTGTGTTTCCCCAGGAAAAGTCACATGACCCTCATGGATGCTCTCCTCTCCTCCAACCTTTCTTGTTCATTCTGAGGCACACCCTCAACCTTGCATTTGCTTTTTCTTGCTGAATCTAACCAGTTGGATATTTCCAGAGAAAACTCACATATGAATGTACTTGGTTACACTATGAAAACTAACAAGTTGGGCTGGAGAGATGGTTCAGTGGTTAAGAGCACTGACTGCTCTTCCAGAGGTCCTGAGTTCAATTCCCAGCAACCACATGGTGGCTCACAACCATCTGTAATGGGATCTGAGGCCCTCTTCTGGTGTGCATGAAAACAGCTACAGTGTACTCATATACATAAAAATAATTAATTAAATCTTAAAAAAAGAAAAAACTTAAGTGGTTATTAGCCCAGAAGTTTGGAGTACAGGAAGAACAACCCACAAACCACAAGAAACTCAAGAAGAAGGAAGACCAAAAGGTGGACATTTCATTCCCTCTTAAAAGGGGGAACCAAATACCCACAGAAGGAGTTGCAGAGATTAACTATGGAGCAGAGACTGAAGGAAGGACAAGCCAGCCTAATATAGCTATCCCCTGAGAGGCTCTTACATTACCTGACTAATACAGATGTAGAGGCTCACAATCATCCATTGAACTGAGTACACGGTAACCAATGAAGGAGTTAGAGAAAGGACCTATGGAGCTTAAGGGTTTGCAGCCCCTTAGGATGAACAACAATATGAACTAACTAGTACCCTCAGAGCTCCCAGGGACTCAACCACCAACCAAGGACTATACATGGTGGAACTGATTGTTCCAGCAGCATGCATATAGTAGAGGATTGCAAATTCGATCATCAATAGGAGGAGAGGACCTTGGCCTTGTGAAGGTTTTGTGCCCCAGCGTAGGGGAATGCCAGGGCCAATAAGTGGGAGAGGGTGGGGTGGCAGGCATGGGGAGGGGGGAGGCAACAAGGGTTTGTTCTTGTTGTTTTTGTTTGTTTGTTTGTTTGTTTGTTTTTTGGAGGGAAAACTGGGAAAGGAGTAATTTACATGTAAATAAAGAAAATACCAAAAAAAAATAAAAAAGAAAAGAAAAAACTAACAAGTTAATCATTTTGATTGACATGAAATCCTATTGTAGAAAAGGACAGGGAAAGCTGGCAGTGGTGGCGCATGCCTTTAATCCCAGCACTTGGGAGGCAGAGGCAGGTGGATTTCTGAGTTTGAGGCCAGCCTGGTCTACAGAGTGAGTTCCAGGACAGCCAGGGCTACACAGAGAAACCCTGTCTTGAAAAACAAAACAAAACAACACAACAACAAAACAAAAACAAAAACAAAAAACAAAAAGAAAAAAAAAAAAAGAAAGAAAAAGAAAAGGACAGGGAAAAGAGTGCTCGGTAGGAAGGGTGTCCTGTCGGGATAGTGGAAATATCTTGGGTGTAGATAGCGGCCATGCCTTCACACATTGTCCACTTTCAAAAGGCAGATTTTCTTTTTATCATATTAATTTAACCTCAATTTTAAAAAGTAAACTGTAGGAGACTTGAAGGTCTGTGTGTACTAGGGGAACCTAGAATGTTAAGACATTGGTTATTCCTTCAGTAGAAGGAATGCACGCACTATCCACCCAGAAGGCTGGGAGCAGACATGTTTGCTAGCCTGGTGACCTTTGCTCTGTCTGTGTGGCTAGAGATGGCTCCAGCACCAGGTCCTCCCCTAGACCCTCAGCATAGGTTTGCTTTCCCTCAATCTACAGAACCTATCTTTATGGACTTACAGACAGTTTTGATGTAGTCCTGTCTGATATGTATTTAGCTTACTTTGTTCCTCAAAGAAATTTATGTATTCGTGTAAGCATGAGATTGCGTTACTTATCATCAGAATAAGTTTTCACCAAATTGTGCTGTGCTTGAATAGGCCTAAAATAAACTACTTGGGATCAGACTCCGGAAGTTTGAGCCCAGCTACTGAGTCCTGTTGAAACAAACTGCCTTTTTGCCTCCCTCAAATGTCCCTCTCCTGACCACAGATGTTGCAGAGACCCCCAGTGGTAAACAGCTTAATATTATTAATGATCACAGAGCACATACACATACCTAACCACTACAAATATCCAAAATAGAATATGACCAGTGCCTCAAAAGCTTTCAATGTTCACATTCTATCTTGCCCTAAGTCAAACACTATTTGGTCTGGCACCCTTGCCAGCACCCTGTGTATTCCTCTGAATGCACCTAGCTAACTCATCTGCTCCGTTTTCACTGCGTGAACTCTATTTTTATGACTGCATCGTTTAACTTACCAGTTTAAGTGTTTATCTTCTCAAGCTTAATTCAAAGTACAGCAGTCTTGAGAGATGAGCACTTAACAGGGGGTGTTTGTGTCACAAGGGAGTCAAGAGAATGTTAGTGCCGCTGTGGGCTGCAGGCCGAGTCTCCTGTCTGTCCTGCTCTGCTGTACCCTGAGGATGCGGTGTGCCTCACCATGGAGAATGCAGTAGTGGAGGTGTCAGCGTGTCAGCAGGACAAGCAGCCCCTGTGTAGGTCCCCAGCACCCACAGACATGCAGGTGAGATGGCGGCCTGCAATTCCAGCACTTGTGGGGATAGGTGATCCTCAGATCAGTCTGGCTGGCTAGATGAGCCATATTAGCAAGCTCCAGCTTCAACGGAGAGACCTTGATTCAACAAGTAAGGTGATAGTCATTGAGGAAGTCTCTCCTCGTTAAGCCAGCCCTCTGCACACATATGAACACACAACATATATGCATGCACATAGCACACGCACATGAAATACTTAAAGGCCTAGAGAGATGGCTCCACAGTTAGAGCACTTGCTATTCTTGCAGAGGACCAGGGTTCAGTTCTCAGCAACCCCATACCTCCTTACAAACATCCTTAAGTCCAGCTCTAGGGTATCTGGCTCCCTCTTCTGGCTCTGTAGATACTGGGCATGCTCACAGTGCACATACATACATGGAATAGAAACACTTATACACAAAATAAGAATAATAATTACATCTTTCAAAAAGAAAAATATACATAATACCTGTGATGGCAACTACTTCTTGTTGGCTCGACTTGCTTTAGAGTAACCGTGGAAATGCACCTCTGTAACACTCGCTAGGAGTGTTATACTCCCAGAAGGGCTTTACTCAAGGAGGATCCATTCTGAATATAGCCAGCCTCAGTGAGTGAGTCCTGCGCCAAGTAAAAAAGCAAGCAAGCAGAGCACTAGGGTTCACTGCTTTGTTCTTTCTGGCTGTGGATGCCATGTGATCAACTACCTCATGTGCCTGGCACCAAGACTTCCTCATCATGCCGGAGTGCACCAAATGTGAGCCCAAAATGAGCCCTTCTCTCCCTAAGTTGCCTTGGTTGGGTGTTTTGTCACAGCAGTGGAAACTTAACAACTTAACAGCCCCATTTCTGTAAGTAAGGCGCTGAGGAGATGGGAGCCCCAACCTTCCTGTCACTGGTCACAGCAGCCCCTACCTTGCTCCACTTGAGACACCTCCCATTGACAGGGAATAGAGGGGCATTCTTGGCACAGTGGCCTCTGGTTTATGCACCAGACATGGTCTATGTCACCATAGTCTAAGGCAACATTTACAGCAAAGGACATAAACTAATGCTCTTAGACTATCATTAAGGAGAGAAAACCCCAACGTCAGATCCTAATTCAACATCTGTATCTCATGAGGAATTCTAGAACAGCTAGCTAATAAACTTTCTCAAACAAAGAACCAATTCAGCAGTATTTAAGGGGGTACCGTAGTCCCAAAAAACTCTAAACCTGGCAAAAAGGAGTCTACAATTATACCATCCCACATACCCCGTAAATACCAATAGGATAGCATCTGCCCAGGCAGTTGGATGGAGGACCCTGCCCAGCGATGCCTCTGTGAAGACAATAGGCAAGGGAGAAGATCTTCCTGTGTGGTGGAATTTGAGGTGGCCATCTTGGCTGGCTGAGGTTAGGGGATGGTTTAGTGCACTGTGTGTTCAGATCCTGATGTCTATGCACAGACATCTGGTTGCAGTCCTGACCTTGACATGGTCAAGCATCTCTGGTCTCAATGTTATGTAAAACTTGTTTTTCATCACCTCTGGTTACTAAAGAGCTGATCAGCTAATTAGCTGGGGAACAGGACAGGTCTTCTGATCCCAGTCTGGGGGTTGCAAGAAAAGAGAGAAGAGAGAGAAAGAGAAGATGTGGAGAAGCCATGTGAATGGACCAGGAGAATTTGCCATGAAATCCCAATGAGGGAGCAGCCATGATGACACACATGAACCAGAGCAAGCCAAGGCAAGATTAGATGGTGAGTAATATCCCATGTGGCTGGGTAGTAAGTAACCTAGTCAGGTTAGAATAACTCAGAACCTGCTCACCTTAAGCTTGCAGCCTGTTAATAAAAAAAAAAAAAACAAAAAACTAGGTCTCTGTATCATTTATCCAGGAACTAAAATGGACTAAAGCAGGCATAGAAATACCTTGTCATAACCTGGGAGCAAAGGGGGCATAGAAAATGCCCCAGAATTACAATTTCAGTTGGAGGCACTGGACATTCTTCTAGAAAGTGAGAAGACCCACGCCAGTGTTTGTAGCTTCTCTTTTACCATTAAAAAATTATGTAAATCTCAATTTTGTATCCTGGGATGAATAGATTTAAAGCAGGCCTTTTGAAAAGTTTAAATTAATAAATATCATCATAGCCAGGTGGGGGTGGTACACGCCTTTAATCCCCAGCACTTGGGAAGCAGAGGCAGGTGAATTTCTGAGTTCGAGGCCAGCCTGGTCTACAAAGTGAGCTCCAGGACAGCCAGGACTAT
>JADRCD010030059.1:0-13074 GCA_019843815.1 Montemys delectorum
CTGCCTCTGCCTCTGCCTCTCTGCCTCTGCCTCTGTCTCAGCCTCTCTGTCTCTGCCTCTGCCTCTGCCTCTGTCTCTGCCTCTGCCTCTCTGCCTCTGCCTCTGCCTCTGCCTCTGCCTCTGCCTCTGCCTCTGCCTCTCTGCCTCTACCTCTGCCTCTGCCTCTGCCTCTGCCTCTGCCTCTCTGCCTGTGCCTCAGCCTCTGCCTCAGCCTCTGCCTCTCCGCCTCTGCCTCTGTCTACTACTAGAGTAGGATTGTTTTATCTGTCTGATTCACAACTGTGTCCCCAGAGTATAAAACAGTGCATTGACCTAAAGTAAAGAAATATTTTTTCAGTGGACCAACACAAACATACTTACACCTTCTATTCATACATAATCCTAAATTAGCACAAAATAAAGCCAGAGGCTTCATTATAATCCACAGCCCCACAACATTTGGTCTTCTGTGACTTCACTTCCTACCACTGTATCTCTGAAATATACCATTTAACAAGATTAGTCTTCTCATTACTCACAGAGCATACGACACACATTCCTGACCACGAATAAAGATATACTGCTAGGCATGGTGGCATAGAGCTGTAATCCTCGCTCATGGGAGTCTGAGGTAGGATGATCCCAATTCAAAGCCTGCCTGGACTGAGAAAAATGTTCATAGCCAACCTGGCCCACTTTGCAAGATCCTATTACAAAATTAAGAGTTTTAAAAGTAAATTTTAAAGACAGTTTAGGGATATAACTCATTGGACGGGGTAGGCTCTTGCCTACCAGGCCTGAGACCCTAAATTCAATGCCCAGTACAGCAAAAGAGAGAGAGAAAAAAGAAGTAAGCAAGGGAGAGAGGAAATGGGAGAGGAAGACAGAAAGACATCTAACAAGCAGCTGCCAATAGTTTAACAAAGCAAAACATGAAATACAATAGAAGTGCATGCATATATTACAATTAGGACAAGTAGTGTGTAAAACTTTTAGTTGAGCTCTGTCTATGTATATGTGTGTGTGACACACATACACGATTATACTGGACTATGGGTAGCAATAAGAAAATGCTTGAATACAACCTTAGGGCTTGTAAGAGGGAATAAGAGTTGCACCAACATCTACAACCCTACAGACCCATGAGTGGAGGAAGAAAGGAATCTGAGGATATTAGGAGACATAAAGCACTTATAGCCAGCAAGGAGGTGGGGCGTGCATAGCTGGGGAGTCAATGGAAGGGCTCATAGACACACTAACCTGCCCTCTCTGTTTCTTTCTCGTATGTTTCTCCCTCCCCTCATCCTGATCTACCTCTTCCACTTCAGTGTTGTTTTCTATCCATTTCTATCCTTGTTTCCATTTTTCAAACTCATTTACTACTCTGTCTCTGCATTTTTCTGTCTCCTACCCTCATCTCTCTGTCCCTCTGTCTGTATCTCCCTCCATTGTTCTCATTTGCAGGTGTAGCTCAGCAAGAAAGCTGATGGAGTCCACCAGGGCCCATCAAATACTGAACTGGCCGATCCCCTAGGGTTGGGGGTAGCCCTTGCCCCTCAGTATGGCCAACACCACCGGAGAGCCCGAAGAGGTGAGCGGCGCACTGTCTCTACCATCAGCATCGGCTTATGTGAAGCTGGTGCTGCTGGGACTGATCATGTGTGTAAGCCTGGCAGGCAATGCCATCTTGTCCCTGCTGGTGCTCAAGGAGCGTGCCCTGCACAAGGCTCCTTACTACTTTCTGCTGGACCTGTGCCTAGCCGATGGCATACGCTCTGCCATCTGCTTCCCCTTTGTACTGGCTTCTGTGCGCCATGGCTCTTCATGGACCTTCAGTGCACTCAGCTGTAAGATTGTGGCCTTTATGGCTGTGCTCTTTTGCTTCCATGCGGCCTTCATGCTGTTCTGCATCAGCGTCACCCGCTACATGGCCATCGCCCACCACCGCTTCTATGCCAAGCGCATGACACTCTGGACATGCGCAGCTGTCATCTGCATGGCCTGGACCTTGTCTGTGGCCATGGCTTTCCCACCTGTCTTTGATGTGGGCACCTACAAGTTTATCCGAGAGGAGGACCAGTGCATCTTTGAGCATCGCTACTTCAAAGCAAATGACACACTGGGCTTTATGCTTATGTTGGCTGTGCTCATGGCAGCCACACATGCTGTCTATGGCAAGCTGCTACTCTTCGAGTATCGTCACCGCAAGATGAAGCCAGTGCAGATGGTGCCAGCCATCAGCCAAAACTGGACATTCCATGGCCCTGGGGCTACTGGCCAGGCTGCTGCCAACTGGATCGCTGGCTTTGGCCGTGGGCCCATGCCACCAACTCTGCTGGGTATCCGGCAGAATGGGCATGCAGCTAGCCGGCGGCTACTGGGCATGGACGAGGTCAAGGGTGAAAAGCAGCTGGGCCGAATGTTCTACGCGATTACACTGCTCTTCTTGCTCCTCTGGTCACCATACATTGTGGCCTGCTACTGGCGAGTGTTTGTGAAAGCCTGCGCTGTGCCCCACCGCTACCTGGCCACTGCTGTTTGGATGAGCTTCGCCCAGGCTGCCGTCAACCCAATCGTCTGCTTCCTGCTTAACAAGGACCTCAAGAAGTGCCTGAGGACTCATGCCCCTTGCTGGGGCACAGGAGGTGCCCCAGCCCCCAGAGAACCCTACTGTGTCATGTGAAGCAAGCCAGTAGGTGATAGGCAGGGGGAAAGTCGTGATCACCATACTGGAGCCAGCAGCAGGGGAAGGTGGGACCCATACAGGCTCTCGCTCTCAAACCATCCATAACTGAGGCATTTTGCCAACACCTCCCTAGGGTTGGAAACGGGGTGAGGAACTGGAAAAGAGGCATTTCTCATTTTGTGGGGCTTGTCCCGCAGCCTCCTCCACTTCTACAATCTCCTTTTCCCGTGCCCTCCCTGCCTTCCCTTCCCTCTCCCCTCTCCTATCTTTCTAAAGTAATGATTCAGTAAATGAAAACAAACTGAAAATGCAGGGTTTTTAATAATAACAGCTGAGGAAACAGGCACTCTTGCTTAAATGTCCCCCCTTTTGACATTGTCAAGAAATGGGAAGTTTCTCCTGTAAAATAGATTCCCAGAAATTGTATCGCCCCCTGGGCTCCCATTCACCCTCCCCTTCCAAATCCTTTAGCAGACTTGGATATTTAGGAAATATTGGCTTAAGTCTTCAGACAAGAGGGACCAAATGGGGTGCTGTATTCCTTGGGAGCAAGGATGTTTAAATTGCTATGTTGTGTGCAATGTTGTTTTTGGCTAACCTTGATCTAAAGCCCGGTCTCCAATCCCTCCCTGCCATGTCCAGACTTCACAGGTGTTTCTTGAGGCTGTTTGAGAAGCCAAGAGCATACAAAGAAGGGCCTCCATGATGTGCCCAGGCTAGATGAAGAGCAGAATGGGGGATGGGCTCCTCAACCAGAAGATACCAAACTTAGCTACGTTCACTCAAGCTTCCTCCTGGGCTCCCCTAACCTTTCCTCCTAGGAATATATATCCACTTTAGTCCCTACTAGGGATGATGTGGGTATATGCTAACAGGGAAAGTCATCCATGGAAGTATAGGGAGATAGTTGCACTCTCCAGAGTAGCTGAAGTCCAGACCGTGGGGTCAGAGCTAAATTCAACCCCACAATTGTCTCTTGAGTTCACACTACTCCCCCTAAAATGAAAATTCTTTGGGGGCCTTGGTAACCAATAGCTATACAAACTTAAAGGCACTGTGGAATTGAGTCCATTCCTGCTTGACCTCTTTTTGTCCCTTCCTAGCCTTATAGTCCTTGAGCTCCTCCTTGGTTGGGCCCCATGCATCCTTCCCAGAAGTTTTTTTTCCATCCACTCTTACCTATGCCCAAAGTGGAGCAGACTACACCTAAATTTCAAAGGTTGAAGGTCCCAAGCCTCTTTTCCATGGACAAAGACCACTTTGGGCTTACTTCAGGTGGTGAGCCAAGTTGGAACTCTTTGCCTAAGTTTGGGGCAATGATCTCTCCATCCCCTTTCCTTCTTTATAAACTCCTGCCCTAAACTCCACCTCTACCCCAAAATAGGCCCTGAACTGAGGAAGTCTTGACCCAAAAGCAATGAAGGGGGCACTCTAGGCAGAAGAGATATTGATGATCCTGGTTGTGGAGTAGCCCTGGAAAAGCAAGCCAGAGGAGCTGAGAGGCTGGGAATGTGTGTTTGGGGTGGGGCTATTCTCTCAGTTATGATGATAGGAATGCCTTTCTGAGGGCTGGGGTGCAAAGACCAAGGCGGGAGGGCAAATAGGGTAGACTCAGGAGGGTTTTCCTCCATTTCCTTTTTCTAACTGCCTGGATTCATCATTGGATTTTGTAAATGGAAAAAGTGAAATGAACAATGTTATATTGGATGTTCTCTCTCTCTTTCTCTCTCTCTCTCTCTCTCTCTCTCTCTCTCTCTCTCTGTGTGTGTGTGTGTGTGTGTGTGTGTGTGTGTGTGTGTGTGTGTGTGTCTGTGTCTGTGTCTATGTCTCCTATCTATGTATGATCACATGGGGAGGTATGATTGAATGAGATAGTGTGTGTCTGTGTGACTTTGTGTGGGTAAGAACCCCTGAGGAAAACTTGCCTGGTACACATATGTGAGCAAATACATATATGTGAAGAAATAGAGTACACACATACACATACACACGATGGAGAGGAGACAAAACTTAGTATGTGCCTGCAGCAGGAAATAGAGTGCTTAGGAGATGGAACCTGAAATTTTTCATGTATGTATGTGTCAAGAGAGTCAACTCCCATCTCATAAGGTTGTCTTCCCTTGGCCCAGCTTCTGAGCACCAGGTAAGGAGAGAATACTTTAGAATCCCATCTCTTTCCAATGTCTGGAGATTCAGTCCTCACC
Source organism: Montemys delectorum (assembly GCA_019843815.1). NCBI lineage: Eukaryota > Metazoa > Chordata > Mammalia > Rodentia > Muridae > Montemys > Montemys delectorum. The sequence goes on from JADRCD010030059.1 coordinate 4,870, forward strand.
CCAAAATTCAAACAAGGTATTTCTTAAATTGAACCACCATGGAAATAGGAACTGGGAATGGAGAAGGGGTCAAACCTGAAGGCAATGGGGTTAAGAAATGGCCTCCTGCAATGTAATGGCTTTTAGGAACTCCTCAGCCTAAACTGCAAGTCCTTCTTAAGGTTCCACTGTATACAGCTGGGACTAAATTCAGAAGGAAAGATAACATGTATACTTTGACTAAATTCAGAAGGAAAGATAACATGAAAAAGCCCAAGTCTGGGGATCTACCCAGCTGGCCTACTCCCTAGGCGCTCAATTAATTTACTGTTTATTTACTTATTCCTTCAGGTGCACAGAATTGAGCTGACCCTATTCCTCAGTTCTTGGCACACTATATCATCATTGGTCCATGCAAGGTCCTTTTGTTATTTTGCTTTGTGCCCTCCATCACCCATCCCTGATCCCATCCTTCCCAATCCCACATAGGCACCACTCTTCTGTATTTAATGTGTGTCCTTCCAAACCACCGTTCATGTTTATTTACTTATATGTATCTGTGGAAAATATATGGTATTGATGTGTTTTAATTTACATAAACAGTATTGTACTATAAATCTTGTTCTGTTTCTTTTTTCACTCAACATTCTGTTTTTGCGAAATCCAGCCATGTTGCTATACAAAGATCAAATTTATTCTAGTAGTCCATCTAAAACATATATCACATCTTATCTATTCTCCTGGTGATGGATTCTGAGGTTCCTTCCTCTGCTACCGTAGCAAGGCTGCAATAGGCAATTATCTCCTCTCCTTAGGAACATCTAATTTAGACGAAACAAGCTCAGAGAGGGGCAGTGATTTGGCTAGAGTCACAGTGGAAGTCACCTGCAATGTGGATTCTAGAACCAGAGCCAAAACTCCACCATCGTGCCTCATCAAAGACCAGCCATCTCTGATCACAAACAAAATAAAATATAATATTAGGGTACACTTAATAGCAGCATTCATTTAGGAAAAGCTGGGCGGAGAAATAATGTGTAGACAAAGAGAGTTTTAAAATTCTAGAAAAATCTAGCAAATTAGTTGAATCACCATTTTTTATGACGCAGAGGAAGTTAATTTTTGCATCTCTGCTTGTTTCTGGAGCCATTTTGCAGAGATGGAAAAAGCCAGGTCAAAACCTGACCACCAAAGCAAAAAGACCTCAAATTCTTAAATTACTAGCACTTCAAGGCAGCCTGCGACTGAGGGGCTACAGCGCTCCTCGCACAGGCATAAACTGGTGGGGGAAGGGACAGATTTTAAAAGTGCGCAGTTGTTGGGGGAGTGGGGCAGGGAGAATGATAGCGAGGCTCTCTGATTTCATTTGAGCACGTCTCGTTCCCTGGTGCTTGCGCACTCCCAGCCACCCTCCCCCGGTCTAGTCTTGTGGTCTTCAGAATCACTGGTACTTTTCCCATTGGATAAAACCTTGCAAGAATGAGGGTGAGGGGGGTTCTTACCCTAGCTTTCCTCACAGCCAATGGGCCCGCAGTTTTCCTCCCATCACTGAGGGGCAGTCAGCCTGATGATTGGTGGGCGCGAAGGGAGCCAATTAGAAAATGATGATGTGTAGTGTTGGCAAGCGGATTGCTTGAGAGAAGGCAGGGGCTGAGGGAACGCTACCGCCAGCTCCAAGGCCTGCAGCCAATGGTGGGCTGAACAGACGCCTTGCCAGGGAGTGGGCGGGACCTCGGCGACTGGCGCTGTGGGAGTAGGGCAGGCGCTGTGGGAGGGGACGTCAGAGCGAGGTGGTGAGCAGAGCTGGTCGCGTGAGGTGTGGCGGCTCCGCTTCAAGCGTGACTGCTGGCTACGGCCTTGTCTGAGAGCCGAAGAGCCAAGCCAGTGCTTTGAGTGCGGTCGCCATGGACCGCCCGGATGAGGGGCCTCCGGCCAAGAGCCCCCGCCTGAGCAGCTCGGAACTCCGTCAGCGCGACCTGCCGCCCCCGCCACCCCCACCGCTCCAGCGACTGCCCCTGCCTCCACCTCAGCAGCGTCCGAGACCCCAGGAAGAAACCGAGGCTGCACAGGTGCTGGCTGACATGAGGGGGGTGGGCCCCACGCTGCCCCCACCACTGCCCTATGTCATTCTCGAGGAAGGGGGGATCCGCGCGTATTTCACCCTGAGTGCTGAGAGCCCCGGATGGGATCACGCGATGGAGTCAGGGTTCGGGGAGGCCCCTTCCACAGGGATCATGGAAACGCTCCCGTCTTCAGAAATCTCTGGGGGAAGCCTGGCAATTGACTTTCAGGTTGCAGAGCCCAGCAGCCTTGGAGAGAAGGCCCTAGAAACCTGTAGCTTAGGAGGGTGGGGACCCCAGATGTTAGTTGGTCCGAAGAGGAAGGAGGAGGCTATCATAATAGTGGAAGATGAGGATGAGGATGAAAAGGAAAGTGTGAGGAGGCGGCAGCGGCAGCGTCGGAGGAGGAGGAGGAGGAAGCAGAGGAAGGCGAAGGAGAGCCGAGAGAGGAGTGCCCAGAGGATGGAGAGCATACTGCAGGCCCTGGAGAGCATTCAGATGGACCTGGAGGCGGTGAACATCAAGGCAGGCAAGGCCTTCTTGCGTCTCAAACGCAAATTCATCCAGATGCGAAGACCCTTTTTGGAGCGCAGAGACCTCATCATCCAGCATATCCCAGGCTTCTGGGTCAAAGCAGTATCCTTCTCATCAGTATGCATGGGCCAGAAGCCCATGACTGAAGGGGAGAGGTGTAGAAGAGAAAGGAGGGGTGTGGGGGGAGGGTCAGAGATGGGAATGATGAATCCCCATTAGAAGATTCTAGAAAGAGCGGAGGAGAGATGGCAAGAGGGCAAAATGGCATCTAAAACTAGACTGCAGAAGGGAAAGGAGTAGCATCGTAACATTTAAAAAGAAAATGGATCCCAGACAGTAAAAGAGGGAGGAGTAACAGAGAAGGCACACAGAGCCCATAAACATAACAGCAGATAGAGAAAGGAGGAGAGGAGGGGGAATACAGGTGACGAACTGACTAAGGAGGGAGGGCACATAAGCTCTTCAGGGAGTGTGTTCAAACCACACAAGGCTCCGTAAGCCTGGGTCTCTGCTTAGATACCTAGAAATCTCAAATCTGTCTACCGTGCTCTCCATTAGAGGGGAGAGGATAGAAATGGGATGGAACCCTGAAGAATCAGGAGAAAGACCACTTGGTTGTGGAGCTCAGTGGTTAAATGAAGGAAAAGGGAGAACAGGAAGTGACTGTTGAGCTCATCCCCAGGGAAACATGTATGTAACATTTGAAATGCACAGGTTTAACATTTTAGTAGAATTTATACAGATGATAAAAAGTGTCACATGATCACAGGCTCTCAGCAGTCAGGCACAGGGTATCATGTAGATATATAACTTCCATATCTAGACATGAGGCAACTGAGCCTAAACACATAGACCTCTAGAGACATTCATACATCATGTGGACACTGATCATCAACACCTATAAATGTAACATTTAAATACAGGCCCTCAGTAACCAAATGCATCATTACTTAGACTTGGGCTTTCAGCTCCCAGACACACAGTATTTTGTAAACATAAGCACAAGAATCACATGGACATGGTCAGAGACCCTTAGCATCTAGACATACAGCAAATATGAACCATGGCAAGGCTCTCTAACACTGAGGTTTAACATTGCATAAGCACTCACCTCCTCCACAGACATCACTCAAACACAAAAGGATCCCTCTTGCTTCAGCCTGTTTTGCTCTGCCCTCCCTGGCATTGAACAGTTAATCCTTGACCTAAACTGCTCCACTCATCAGTTCCTCAACCACCCCAGAATTTCAATCTTGATCAACCAACGTGATAGAGACATTTTCCGCTACTTGACCAATCTTCAGGTCAGGCCAAGGAAGAAAGCCAAGGAATCTGGTCTTTGGAGGTGAGGGGGTGGGTGGGAAGGACCCTGGGAGGGATAGATACCACTATTACCCCCACCCTGAGCAGGTACAGGACCTCAGACACATCTCCATGGGCTACAAAATGAAGCTGTACTTCCAGACAAACCCATACTTTACAAACATGGTGATCGTCAAGGAGTTCCAGCGCAACCGCTCAGGTAAGTGGTAGTCCCAGAATAAACCTGGGGCCCCTATATTATCATTTCCCCTTCCTTCTGTATCTCTTCCTCTTCTTTTAGGCCGGTTGGTGTCTCATTCTACCCCAATTCGTTGGCACCGGGGCCAGGAACCCCAGGCCTATAATCGCAGGAGCCATGACACCAGAGAAAGCTTCTTCAACTGGTTTTCCAATCATAGCCTCCCAGAAGCTGACAGAATTGCTGAGGTGAGGCCCCTCCTGGCATTGCCAAGGAAAGCCTTATGAGACTTGCCCATGGGTACCTAAGAAATTGTGAGTAGGTTCTAGGACTTATACTCATGGCCCTTTTCACCATCCCCCTCCCCACCCCTCAACAGATCATCAAGAACGACCTGTGGGTTAACCCAGTACGCTACTACATGAGACGAGGTGGCTACAGAACAAGCAGAAAGAAGCAACATGGAAAGGAGAGGTGATGAGAGAAATGGTGCCTGAGAGGTTTAGGGGTGGGTGGAGTTGTTTTTAAATAGGGCAGAGACTAAGCTAAGTGTCACACAGGATTTATAGAGGCATAGGGGACCACTGAGGTAATACAATGAATACATTGTTTACAAATGAGCAGTGATCTCCAGAAGTGGCAATGGGACTTTCCCCCATTCTTAGAAATCCTAGTACCCTACTGCTTTCCCAGTTACTCCTATTAACCTTATACTAAGTTCTCAACTTGCCCACAATAGAGCCAAGAATCAATATGAAATGGTGATTATGGAAGATGCTCATGACCATTATGCCATTGAAGACATTCTCAGTGAAATCTCAGAAATTGATGAGAACACTGACAATGAGACCATTCACGACATCAAGATCTCTGACTTCATGGAGACCACCGACTACTTCGAGACTACTGATAATGAGGTAACCGATGCCAATGAGAACCTGTGCGACAGTGAGAATCCTGACCACAGTGAGGGCTACAACACCAAGATCACTGACAACAAAGGGAGCGTTGCCACAAATCCAGATGACAACAGTGACAACCCAGAGGAAAAGAATACCTATGACAGTGAGGATTCCAACAGCGAGAAAGATGATGGTGACAACAAAACCCTAGATGGTGGCAACCAGCAGGTTACTAATATCCAAGACAGCAGTGATAGTGACAATGGAGATGAGGGCAGTGATGATGAAGATGATGATGGTAATGAGGGGGACAATGAGGGCAGTGATGATGATGATGATGACAATGAGGGTGACAATGAGGGCAGTGATGATGATGACAGGGATATTAGATACTATAAGAGTGGCACCGAAGTCTTTGACAAGGCTCTAGATAACCGCACCAACCAGGATGACTACGAGGAGGAGGTAGAACTCATCTCTGAAGACTCAGTTGAGGAAGAAGAGGAAGAGACCAGTGAGGAAGGTGAGATATAGGTCACTCCCCCTTCCTTTTTCTTCTGGGAATATCCAGGCTTCTTTGGGCAACTGGTGGTGAGGTAAACAATGTGTGTGCTCTCCATCCAGAGAACAGGGCCGTTAATTTCACCTCAGGGAGTGGGAAAGGAGAGGGAGAGCTAGGGAAAGGAGGTAACATTAATGGTGAGCCTTCTCCACGGCATGGATTATCAACACAGTGTTTGGCAAGGCTTCCAAGATTATCAGAGGATCCTTCACTCATTCTGAAAGCTGCTTCCCTCGAAGGAGTTTGTTGATCAAATGTGTTAGGCAAATAATGCATAAATATCCTCTATACATTCTAAGAATCCTGCCTTTAAAACCCCTATTTCACTTTGCAGAGCTCTACATTTCCCAGACCTCTAGACCACAAAACATGTTCTCTGTCTAATACTGTATATATATACATTTGGGGAACTGCTTAGGAAAGACTGCACAGGGAAGTCTGAGGGATAATGCAATATTTAAATTGACTCCCAGATTTAGTTCTGACCCAGAAGACTGGGAAAAGAACTCATTTGAACCTGGCTATGGGCAGACAGAGGAGAGGTGAGCCCCAGGAGTAGGTGGCAGACATAGGAAAACCAGCCACTTCTGAAGGTTTGAGCAAGGCACCAAAGGTGAAAGTGTGCAGCGAGGGAGGAGCCACAGACACATATTTTGGGGTAGGCTTGGGAGACTAAGGCAATTGTCAGTCCTCTTTGCCTCCCATCTGATACCATCTCTTTTCTCCAAAGATGGGAGGCAGAGCTGCCTACCTCCGGAGTAGAGTAGGGATGGGGAACAAGACTGAAGAAAGCAGACTACAGTCTAGGTTTGGGTCACACTAGTTGCAAAAATTAACTGAGATAAGTAAAACGCCAAGGCCTCACTCAGAAAGAGAAGCACATTGAGGAGTGTGGGGGCAGGAGAAAGGGGAACATATCAGTTTTGACCTGACAAGGATGAATGCCCTGCCTCCCTCCCTCCCTCTTGTAACCTTGGGTATGAGCACAATCTCAGTGGCACTTTTTCTCCCATCCCTCCCTCCCTGTCCCAAACAGAGGCACTGGTGACTAGTGGTCCCAGGCCCTCAAAAGCCACAGCTATTTGTTCTGTTCACTTTTCAAGGGGCATCCAACCACCTTCCCCCCTGTGTCCTCCTCTCTCCTTCACAGCTAGCGAGCTAAGTGAGGACAGCTATGAAGATGAACAAATCTATGGGGAGGAAAGAAGTGAAGTGAACTCAGAAGATTCTGATATCCAGGAAGTGCTACCGGTCCCAAAAGCTTGGGCCAGCCTGGGGAAGAAAGGGAACATCGGATAAACATCTTGCCCTTTAGGGGCTCTCTCTATATACCCCTGTACCCTCTCCCATTTGCCCTCCTCTTCAGCTAGGGCTGTGCGGCCCCATATTGCACTTCTGGGGGGAGACCGACTTATTACACGGGTTTAAAGTTTATTTTTATGGTTTAGTAATTGCAGAGTTCTTATTTGGAGGAGGGACCACCCTCCCCTTCGGCCCTCCTCCACTGCAGGCTTCTGTGTGCTGCTAATCTTATTTATTGTGATGCCTTGGTCAGGGCCCCTCTAGCCCCCTTCTCGTGAGCTTAGGCCCAAGCCCCTCTCTCCGTGCTGCGTGGACATCCTATCTCTAAGCGAGAAGGGCCGCTGTGACCGCCGTCACGACTGCACTGTGGCCTCAAACTCTGCTACCACCCCCTTCTCTCCAGAGTTTCTCTCCAACCCCTTTCTTCCCGTCGACAGCCCTGACTGCAGCCCGCCTCAGTGTCTTTGCAAGGCAGCTTCGCCTTTGTGGTATTCCTGCTCCCCAGAAGCCCCGCCCCTTTCCCCGTGAACCTTGACGAGCCTAATAAAACTGAGCAAATGCAAAGGGCCTCTTGGAGTCTTTTGTCCGCCTCGTTGCGCCGTCGCTAAGCCAGCAGGAAACGCCCTGGCACCACGGAGGTATCAAAGGCTCTCACAGGCCGAGGAGAGCTCCGCGAGACTGCAGAGGCAATGCGTCAGACCAATGCGGGCCATCCTAGCCAATGACTGGACGAGGTTGAGGGCGCCCCCACCCCCACCCCCACCCCCTAACGCCCATGCTCCCGGACCTAAGAAACCCAGCTAAGAAGAAAAGAGCTTCCCACGCCTTTCCTTTGGCGCATGCGCGGAGAGATCCTGCGGCCTAAGGCCTCTATTTGGTGATTCATCTATTCATTTACAGTGCGTCAGAACATTTTTTTTCAGGCCTAGTTCGAGCTGGGTTGGAGGAGCTATTTTTCCTGTTCACATATAGTTTAAAAAAAAAAAAGTCACGACAGGAGTTCAGACAGCGTAACCGAGTCACGGAGAAGTGTTTTGGGACGGGGTGCAGGGTTCCTTCCTGGCCCTGGGCCAGATGTCCTCGGGGAGGCAGGAGAAAAGATGGCCTGGGTCTTGGAATGTGCATTGAAGATAACAGAAAAGACAAAAGAAATTACTACGTAGCTGTGTGGCGAGATAGGCTCAGAGCTAGGCATCTGAAAAGCAACTTTTAATCTAGGAGACCTTGGAAAGACTGGCGAGTACTAAACCTGAGATATAATAACTACTACAACAGACACCAGAAATGTTTAGCATATTCACTCGGTCATGATGATGACTAAGCTTTAAATATTTTTATTATTTAAGATACATTTGTTTTAGAGGT
>JADRCD010030064.1:0-11308 GCA_019843815.1 Montemys delectorum
AAAAAAAAAGGAAAAATGCTTGAAATCACTGTGTGTATTTATTCACGTAAAAGTCCTGCAAAGTTTCACAGGTACTGCACTTGATCAACAAATATCGTGTTCCCCATATTAGTTTTATTTAACAGAATAAAATTATATAAACTACTTATAATCTCACAGCATCCATAATTTTGTAAATAGATTATACTGTAAGAAAATAAAATCTATGTAAATCCATAATACTTATATAGGCATGCACTCCTGTCCATTGCAACCTATCAGCATCCTATCATACTAGAGTGGCAAGTAAACACTCATAGACATTTTCCAGCACAACATGGATGTTGAAATGCCAATATAACACCATATGGCATTCTGAATTAAGCAAAAACTATTCCATTATAATGATAAATGTTGATCCTAAGGGTTCTACCCTGCAAACTGACAATTCACAGGATATATTGATTGTAACCAGTGATAGAAAAGAAGATGTATTTGACTGGTCCCAGCTCTTTTTATTGCTCTTTCTTTTGACATTCCTTTAAGTGCATATAAATGCAATATGGGAAATAGATTGAGTCACAGAATACAATTATTTGATATTTATTTCTATTTTCTTTTAAGAGGAAATAATAAATTCCAAAAATTGTTATCTGATCCATGGATGCCATAATGCTTCCTTTTTTTTTCTGTTGACAACTATACCTGAGTGTCCCAGGAATTCATTCCTGGACACATGTGTGGCTGCATCTGAGCTCAGAACTCATTGTCTTCCTGCACACTGGTGCTCTGCCCCTGATGTAGCCCGATGAAGACAGAAATGAGCCTGATATCTCCTGTCATTACCTTTCTAGAAATGGGAAGTACTAGAGCTGAATCCAACTGCCACCAAGGAGGAATCTGGCTTTGAGAAAGACATTAGAGTAATATTGGCACAATGTAAAATCTCTAAAGTATAAGTTATTTCCCTATGTAAATTAGATCCATTTATACCTTAAGCTGAGCTTGGTGAACACTGAAGTTACAGTGATGTGTTATTGCTTAAGCCAGATCATTTAATTTCAGTGTAACCCATAATAAATCTCCCTGCATGGGAGGTCATAACCAGCAGGGGGCATAGTAGATCCAAAAATCCCAAGTAGAATGTTGAGGTCAGTTTTCAGAGGACTGTTTCCTTTGTGATTTTCTTTCTTAAATGTATTAACTGATCTGATGTGGGGCAGTGTAGGGCAGTGGTCTGTTCAGACAACTTAAGCTCAGTCCAGTAAAGGCCTTGAGCCCTTTAGCCTCAGTGGGCAGTTTTCTGCTTGCAGGAAGCAGAAGGAGCTTGGCTATAACTCCTGAGTCTTTGGCTTCTGCTTCAGTCACAACCCCTAACAGCTGCCCCTGCAGGAGATGTATGCCCTATCAGGCAGACAATGCCCCAAGCTCCCAGCATTCATGCTAGACTCTATCCCCAGTCATCTGACCACAACCAACATGCCATGCCCCATACAATATAAGGGGTGTTTTGCCCCCTCCTCTCTCTCTTGCTCTTTGTCTCTTCTCCTGCTCTTGCCCTCTTTCCTCTCTTGCTCTCTCTCTCCTCTCTGCTTTTTGTTCTCTTCTCTTGCTTTCTTCCTTTCCTTTCTCTCTCTCCTCCTCCCTCTCTCCTTCCCTCCCCCTTTACTTCTCTTGGCTTGACAGGCCTATTTTCTTCCTACAATAAAATATCTCATTTATACATTGCCTCCTTTTTAAATGCTGCCACAGACCTCAGCAGCAGGAGAGAGAGCTAGCTCCAGGCCATAGTAGCAGCCTGCCATTGGTACAACAACTGCTGCCAGATGTGTGGCCAATGAACCCCTGCCCTGCACTAACAGAACAGCTACACTGCTGCCTTTTCCCCTCCATGTCCTTTTTCCTTTCGTTCCCAGCCCCCTGCAGCATCCAGCAGCATCTGTAGTGTGTCCAGCCTCTGGGAGATAGGTCCCTGGCTTCCTGGCAGGCCAAGGGATCCCCTACGGCTGTCATGTTTTCTCTGCCCCCCATGAACTTGGGACTCAGTCACCCCCCAGACTGAAGTAAAGTGCACAAACAGATACCTTATGCTTTTGCTAGCCAGAGCTCATCAACTCTGGCCTGAGTGTAAGGTCACAATACCCTAACCTTTGTATTCCTTGGCTGCCTGGGTGCCTTCACCCAGCATGCCAGTTCCCCTAACATCAGCAATGTAGGTCCAAAATGTTTTCAACTTGCTTAAGATTTTTTAAGTTACCTAATCTACTTCCACAGGTCAAATCAACTATGCTGACTACCATCATTCAATCCTTAATTAACAACTGGTTTCCTTTCATAGACAAACTGTTACTACCTATCCCAGAGACATAATTTCCTTCCTCAGCCACATGAAGCAAACCTTAAAGACTCCTTCCAGGACTAAATCCCTCACAAATTCTTGCTTTCTAAGATCCTAACAATGCTCCCCCAAAAAATCAACGCAGATATTCTTCTGCCAAGGTCTTGTTCTTTTGTCATAGTTATTGTACAGGTTTACCCCCATGAAGGAGGATAGTGTCTGTGGCTACAGATCCACCAGAGACAATGCTACTCCTCATACAATATAATTTGCCCCTTCCTCTCTCTCTTGCTCTTTGTCTCTTCTCTCTTTTGCTTCTTCTCTTCCTCTCTTGCTCTTGCTCTCCTGCCCTCTTCCTCCTCTCGCTCTTTGTTCTCTTCTCTTGCCTTCTTGCTCTGTTGCTTTTTTCCTTTCCTTTCTCACTCCTTCTCCTTGTCTTCTCCTCCTCTTCCTCTCTTTTTCTTCTCCCTACTTGACTGGCCTATTTTCTCTTTCCTATAATAAAATATCTCATTTATACATTGCCTCCTTCTTAAATAACATGTCCTTCCCACAGGCCTCAGCACCAGGGAGAGAAAGACCCAGGCCATTAGCAGCGAGCTACTTTTGGTACAGCAATCTGATCCTTCTTGATTGACATGTGATGTCTCCATATTCAAAATTGTAAAGTTATTTTTGTTGAACAATTCAGATACATATTTCTTGTTCTTATCTGCTTTTAAAATTTTGGAAGGAAAGTCCTAGAATGTATTCTGATACTAAAATTCCATTCTCCCAATTTATCCCAGATTCTTTCTCACTCCCCACTAATCAAAATATATACTTTTTTCTGTGTAGAAAGCAAAAATATGTGTAGAAAGTAAAAGCAATTTGAAAATGTATTAAAAAACAAACAATACAAAAAAAAACAAGGTACACACACACACACACACACATGCAACCAATAAAACCGCATCTTTGTAGTCATGATATATAGGCAAAAACATAAGTAAGAGAAAAAGAAATGTTTTAAACATTTGCCTCCTCTGTTATCTCTACTGTAATTTTATCTCTTTTTTACTATATCATCCCTCTAAATTCCTTATATACTAATGACCAATTTGTAGACTCTTGGCTTCTACAAATTAAGTACACAAAATAAAATATTCAAATTCCCAAACACATATGGGTAAGAACATGAAGCACTGGCCTTAAGGACATGGGTATTCTCATGCAGAATATTTTTTTCCAGTTCCATCCACGTGCCTATAGATGTCATAATTGGTTTTACTACTGAATATTTTTTTATTATTTTTACCACATTCCACACAGTCATTATTTCTTTGTGCTTTGTTGGAAATCTAGAATGTTCCTTTCTCTGGCTGCTATGAATAGAGCATGAACATCATCTTGTAAATAAACATGGATGTGAAAGTATCTCTATAATAAGATGTAGCATCATTTGAGTACATCATTTGTAGGGATATAGTATGGACTCAGCATAATTTTATTTGTTATTGTTTGATGAGTTCTCCAAACTGATTTCCAAAGTCACTACACTAGTTTATATTTTAATCAATGGTGAGAGAAGATTATTCTTTCAGCACACCCATGTCTACAATTTTATTCATTTATAAACTTGAGGATGACAATTATATTCCTCATCATGTGACTGAGGTCAAATTGGAAAATTAAACTTCTTTGAATTTGGCTTTTAACCTTAAGCTAAAAACTTTGATTGCAGTAATCAGTGAACCAACCTTTCAATTGATGAAAAAAATTCTCCCTGCCTACTGGGTTATCTAATGAAGGCAAGTGCTATACAGATTCAAGGAAGAGCAAAGGCATCAGTGATCTCATGAAGGACTAGAGCTTGTAGTCTACAATATCAGCCTTCAAGTAAGATGAATTCCATAGTGTCTGACTGTTACATAGTGTACAATTTCTTTCTAATTGGATATGTGGCCTGATCCATATGAAAAATAGAAATAACATTTTACATATATCTAGAATTTTCATGCAAGTGTATTTTGTAAAGTATGCATATTTCTCACTTAACTTCTACCCTTCTTTTTCTTACCCCTCATATTTTCCCTCTATTCAACTAAACATATTCACTGATATATCATCATGCATTTGCATACACAGTTGTATGTAACTATGGACTATATGAGCTAATAATAAGAGTTTAATCAATTATTGATATTTTTGAGATGGTCTCAATTTATATAGTTATTTCCAATTGTGTCTAGTTTCCTAAAAGCAGTGTATATTTCTTTCTTTATGAAGAAAAACCTTTGTTGATTATTTATATATATATATATATATATATATATATGCATATATACATATATATGTGTGTATATAATGAAATCCCTTGTTGATGCACACATGTAAGTTTATTTCCATAATTTAGTTATTGTAGACAGTGTTACAATAATCACCAATGTGTAAATCTTTCTGATATACATTATCATTTGGTTATTTGAGTATGTTTTCAGTGTATAACCTGTTGGAAAGGCAAAAATCGATAGCATGTATCTAAAAGAAGGTTCCAAATTCGCATCAACATCATAATCATAACAACCACAATCTGCAAATCTGCCACGCACACTCGTCTATGCCAGTCATGTCTGCAGTATCGGGCTTAAAAACCTGATCAAGGGCAAGAGGCAATAAGGACCCAAAAGGGAATCTGTGCCTCCTGGCTATTCAAGGTAGTCGCTGGCATCTCCTAACTCAGACATGTTCCAGATCAGTCTTTCCAATCGTCAACATGCCCTTATATTTAGGCATAAAGGTACCCCAAGAAATGATTCGTTTATGGCTAAGATTGGGCATCGTTTCCTGGCCAGCACAATGATTCCAATATATCCTATTTAATTCCAAGCAATCCTTAGCTTGGAATTTCTCTCAAGGAATCTGCCTGTCAGACAGGTTCTGACCTTAGAGTTACAACAGAGGTCAAGCTCATTCTTCATTCCTTAGGGCAGCCTCACAATAGTCAGAACTGTTTTACATACTAGAAACTCAAGGACGTTAGCTACAATGGTTAGGTCAGAACTTCCAGGTGCATGCCTCCAGCCAGGGAGACCCAGAGAATTAACAGGAAATGCCAGATTGGACTATCCTAGTCCTTGCCTCTAGCAGAATCAACGAATTAGCATAGGAATACCAAATTAGTCCCAGCAGGGAGGGCTCAACTGCTCTTCCTCCTACTTCACACATGGCTACCTACCTACCGACCTTGTGTAGCAGTCACTTGCCTACGTGACTTCAGTCCTGCTCTCTGATCCTTTTGACTGCCGCCCATCTACGTGACTCTTGTCATTCGCCCTGTTTCCTATATACCATATAAGCCTGGTTTTCACTTTGTGCTCTCTCTTGGATTCTTTCTTGTACTCTCTCTTGGATTTGAACTCGATCTTGGACCGGGATGCAATCTGCAGTCCCCCGGGCCCAGCTTGGGCTTGGGGGATGCAGGGCCTATCCAGAGAGATAGCTGCTGATTTAGACCCAGTGTGCTTCAGGTAGCCTCAAATGTACCTTAATTACTAGGCTGCCAGATTTAACATTTCTCTTTTGCAATCACTGTAAAAGTCTGATGCCATTTTTAAGAAATACATTCAGATCCTATACTTCATGTGTCGTCTCTGCAATCATTTCTTCACCTACACCTTATTGACCTGACTAGGACCCCATTTCTCCCGTGGGTTGAGGGAGGCCCAGATCGGCCAGCCTGCGGCACAAATCAATCTGATAACATTGTCCCAATGAGGAGGAACAGTATCAGGCCAGAAGTCTCGGAGGATTATTCCCTGGTGTTATATGCACAGCATCTGCACAGTGCTCTAGAAAGGAGTCTGGGGTACATATCTTTAGAGAGATTTAGAACACGGACCTCAGCATCCTGCTGCCCTACCCTTGTGCCTTCTCCTTTCTTCTTCTCCAGCTGTATTTGGTCTTTATGTAAGAGGTACCCTGCTCATGAATATGCAAATCCATTAAATCTATGTCAGTAAATACAGGGATGTCCGCACCCTGGAAATAACATACAATCAGTTTCCTCTCTACAGTCGCTGAAAAAAATTGACTTTAATCATGGAATGGAGCTGGATACTTCCTTTTATTCTGTTAGTAACTCCAGGTAAGGGACTCACCCGTTCTAAATCTGAAGAGGAGATAGGGTCTGTGGTGACAATGACATCTACTTTGCTGTTTTCTCCACAGGTGTATACTCCCAGGTTCAGCTGCAGCAGTCTGTGGCTGAGCTGGCAAGATCTGGGGCTTCAGTGAAGCTGTCCTGTAAGGCTTCTGGCTACACCTTTACCAGCTACAATATGTACTGTGTAAAACAGAGGCCTGGACAGGGTATGGAATGGATTGGAGGTATTAATCCTGGAAGTGGTGGTACTAGCTACAATCAGAAGTTCAAGGACAAGGCCACATTGACTGCAGAAAAATCCTCCAACACAGCCTACATGAAGCTCAACAGCCTGGTTTCTGAGGACTCTGCTGTCTATTACTGTGCAAGGCACAGTGTTGCAACCACATCCTGAGTGGGTCAGAAAACTTGGAGGTGTAGGAAGCTGCCCTGGGAATGAGAATACAGCAAAGATTAACCTGTAGTCTTGATCAAAAATAATCACTTTGAGCATCTATTTTTCTGCATCCTCCTTGCATTTTTATAGTGCCTTTCAACTATGTAAATCTACATCTAAGGATAAGGTGGTGCTGATTTAGGATCAACCTACCTTATACCATGCATTGTCACTCTTGACTATCTCCATTGGCATGTTTCTTCTTTAGCAAAATATGGAAAACAGTTAAACATGGAAAGCCATGATGAAGCACCATAAAAATATCTATAGATTCTGAGAAACTAGAACTTTTGTTGAGAGAGCTATAGAAAAAATGTAATACAAATTTTGCCAGGGATCAGCCTTGGCTGAGGGCAGGGTCTGGAGAATGGTGGATGCAAGAACGGTAAAGGGAAGGAAGGGACAGACATGGGGCATCATTCACTTCATGACAGATGGGGCAGAGAGGAAGCATATCTCGGTATGGCTTTCCATACTCTGATTACTTTTGTCTCTGTCAAGCTTTATTTTCACATAAAATCATTCTCTCAGAAATTTTACACATTGATAATGTGAGTTTTCAAAATTTTTTCTAAAGTCTTTCTCGATTATATAAGAATATTGAAAGAGGAACAAGGTGAGCAAACAGTAATTTCATAGGAACTAAAATTAACATTAAAATAAAGTCGATTTTCTTTAAACTCAATATCTTCTTCCTAAGATTGGTGCAGTAAAGCCTTGTGGTAACAGAAATGCTAGACAGAATGACTCTATTTAAATTTGATTTTATTTCAATTTGGAAGAAGATTAATATATAAAAATTATTTCCTACTACCTATTATATCAAACTTGACTTTCCTTAGAAGTTCAGCTTTTAACCCTTATTTAATTCTTCCTTTCCTTCCTCTATATTCCATTTATATTTGGCATAAGACCACTGTCTTTTTCTTTTATTCTTAGAATATTGTTCAGCCCATTTGCTTAAGCAAGGGCAGTCTATTAGTAAAGTTCTGGTCTGACAAGTTTGTTCAGAAAGGCACACAGTTTACTGAGCTGGAGTGCCTTCTGTGTCTCTGATTAGAATCCTTGTTTCAATACAATTCTTATCTTTATTACAATTCTATAAAGAACAGAAGAGCATCAGGGTTCCAAAAACTTCTTACTTTTGCATTCCATAAGGTACGAAGGTGTGTGATAAACTTGCATGATCATAATCTCTTTCTATACATACAAGTTCTTTGTTTCTATAGTTGAACATTAAAACCCTAGCAATTTCAATTATAGCTCATCAGCTTCCAAAATTTCCTGTTTTTTCTTCTTTAATAATTCTTCTCAAATCCTCTTTCTCATGCTGACCTACAACATTCTTTAGTGATCTGAATGTTTATCTAAGTAATAAGTTCTTAGGAAAGACTCAATTTTCTGCATAACTGTTTTTTCCAGTTTTCATTAATTTCAGTTTTGTTTCCATTATCTTTTTGTTATACCAGCTTTAGATTTTGGAGAGGCCTTTAACAGTAAGATGCAAATGAATAGCAAAAGGTGTACAGTGAATATCCATCAAGGACAGTAAAGCATCAGTCCAGATTGTCCAATCACTGAAAGTTTGTCAAGCAGCACCTGCAGGATTCTTGGCATTGCAAAAATTTAACATGTCAAATCCGAATCGCTAACATCTGGTCAAACAAACATTTACTTCATAGTTTTAAATCTTTAGTGACTTCAGTGTGTTGTTAATTCCAGCTGTGTGTTCCTGTAACATTTGGATGTCCATCTTCAGCCTACAGGCTAAGAATTTATAGTAGAATTTCCTGTGAAGCAAAAATTGAAGGATTGGCTTACTTCATCTTTTCAAAGATGGAGGTTGACTTTCCAGTGTCTATCTGCTCCACAGTTTCAACATTGTATTGTCAGCAGTTATGGTTAGGTCAAGTTCTTTTTTGTTTATTTGTGTTTGTTTTTATTTTTTTTTTGTTTTTGTTTTTTGCTTCTTTGGACTAGTGGCTAGCTTTGCCACATTTGAAATAAACTCCATGTAGAAGTTCTTCATTACCTGTCATCTTTGAAATAGAATTGGGATACTGCCAAGGGCTGATATGTCTCACTGTCATGAATAGCCTTGTGTTATTAAAATGTCTTAAATACCATATTCTGTAAGTCTCTGAAGGGTTTGAAGGCAATGTATTTGTCCAAACTATATCAAAATAGACAAATTTGGTTGTTTCTAGCTAGGTACTATGTGCTTAACTTTGAAAATGCTCACAGACATGAGGCAAAATAAAGCTTATTTATTTAATGCACTAAACTAGTATCTAACAAGACTGGAAGTTTGATTATTTGTGGTCCGCGCTATTTTCCCGCCAGCAGTAATACATGGACACACACACAGGATCCTTCTGCAGCAAACCTTTATTACCATGTGGTGAGGAGAGAGCGAGCCCTGGAGAATGCACTGCTTATATACACCCTGGAGCGGCGTGTTCATTTCTGATTGGCTGTTTGCTCATTACCTCATGAGACGCCTCAGAATAGGCTGTGACTTGGCGCTTTTTGGCCCTAGCACATGTGCAGATGGGCTGAGACTTAGCGCGCTCTGGCCCTAGGCACATGCGCAGACTACGTGTTAAGGGGAGAAGAAATCGGAAGCCGGTGCCATCTTGTAATGGAGGCTGCCGGCTTGGGTGTGGCTCTCTACATCTCCCCCTTTTAGTTTTAAATGATAGGCTCTGGCCAATGCCCCGTGTCTTAGGCTAGCTGATGTGCTGTCCATTACCAGCACCAAGAGATCGGTGGGATCCTTTGGATCACTACTCATTGGTGTGCTCCTGGTTTATGGCATCAGCCTAATCCCGTCGTAGGGGCCAAAGGCAGCGGGCCTCGAGGACTTATTGCAGTTTGACTCACTCTCCCGTGTGCAATGGAATAAGACCCCACGGGGTGCAAGAGCTAAGTCTCGCTGACCATTAGCCTTTGAGTGTTTATTTTGTTCTTAACATGCTGAGCCAAATATCGGGAGAGGCTCCTTGCTCTAGTGCAGCAAGTGCTTGGGCAATTACTACCTTGTCACGTTTTTGTTGGGCTCTGAGCTTGCAAACCATCCAGAAGAGAAACACTAAGCCAGCACACAAGGCAACACTAAACAGGCCAATCCCCACCCATTCCTTAAATAAAGAAAAGGCTGAAGAAATCCAAGAGGAGAGTCCTTCAGTCAGTGATAGATCCACTCGTGTCGAGTTGATGGCTACTACTGCTGCTCGCAATGATTCAAGGGTCTCATCAAATCCCTCTGACCAATTCCCTGCAAGATATAAAGATAATTTTCTAGACAAGTTAGCTGCCTGTGTGTAATTATCATACTGCACGTTGGTAATGCACAGGGCGCCCAACCTTCTTTCGCACCCCAATTGGGCTAATGGGAAAAGAATATCAAATCTTTCTTCTATTAAATCAATGTGCTGATTGACCACCATCAGCCTGCCTTTTAATTGGGCACTAGCAGAAGTATGATGGTTGACTGCGTCTGCCACCGTTGCAGATAGTTGATTTAAAACTGTGCCTGTTTGGACTGAGGTAGACATGGCGATCCCAACAGCAGTAGCTGCAACCACGGTGACAGAGATCGCCGTTATAATGGCTGCGGTTATTCCAAAATCTCTTTTCTGTCTGAATAATGACAGAGTAGATGGGATTTCTACGGGAACGGGAACCCATCTTGGCACTTTAGCAACCATGGCACGCCTTGCCTGTTTGCCGGTCCAACACTGAGACATTATGCAGGAATCATTAGTACAATTTTCAAATGAAGAATTTGAAAGAATAAACAGGAAGGGGGGATAAACACACACCGGGGTAGGTGAAAAGTCAATTTTTTTCTAGAATTTTATCAACCCCAGTAATTTTTAAAGTAGAATTATTATATATTTTCCAGGTTCCATCAGGTCTCTGGGTTGATATCTTATAAAACTGATAAATTTTGGAAACGCCATTAAAGATGGCTTTCCCTGTTGTTCCACCCTGAATAAAGACCAACGGACTAAGATCTGTGCAACTACCATTAACTCCACAGAGTAACCACTTATGGAAAGGATGTACCTTGAAATCTTGAATAAACATCCCCTGTTTCATATCCTCCTCTCCTTCCGGGTCAAACCACATATTAGGGGAGAAGGAAAAGTTCTTATCCTGGTTTGCCCAACTAGTAAGAAAGGACTGACAATCAGACCAAGGAGGAATGGTTTCTTCATTATCTAGACTACAATGGGGAGCTATCCTAGGTTGAGAAGGACGTTCCTTATAAATGGCATTAGGTGATATAAAAGTACCATTGATCCAAATTGCCTTTTGCCAAAAGGTATTGCTTGTAATGATTATGTCTGTGTTGCTGGTATTTTGAGTAGAGTATAACCAGCCTCCTTGTTTGTCATCAAACATT
>JADRCD010030065.1:0-10802 GCA_019843815.1 Montemys delectorum
ACTTTAAGAATAATGGTCTTAAGCTGGGCGGTGGTGGCACAGGCCCTCAATCCCAGCACTTGGGAGGCAGAGGCAGAGACAGGTGGATTTCTGAGTTCGAGGCCAGCCTGGTCTACAGAGTGAGTTCCAGGACAGCCAGGGCTACACAGAGAAACCCTATCTCGAAACAAACAAACAAACAAACAAACAAACAAAGAATAATGGTCTTTATGGAGGTGAGTTGTACCTATACATCAATCAAATAAGATGTATCAAGTTATTTGTTTTGTTTGGAGGGGTTTGTTGTTGTTTTGTTGAGATTTTCGTTGTTTACCTATTTTCCACTTCTGCTTCCTACTGCAAAGAACCTGATGGGGGCTTCTGGTGTTGGTAAGTGGTTGTGGAGTGCTTGCCTAGGGTGTGTGAGGATGTAGGCACAACTGAAGACGGAAAGAAACTATTTGTGTAGCATTGACTTTTTATGCTTCCCTGAAGACCTTTAACATTTACCTTCTGCCATAGATAGATCTTTAGTAAATAATCTATGTATAAGATTTCGCATTATTTCCTCCCTTGTAATTTTCAAATGAAAATATAATTTGAAAAAATGCATTTTTTATTGAACATGTGAAAATAGAAGTAGTAAGTGCTTACTAAGTTACAACACCATCTATATATTAATGGTGAACAATCAATATTGATAAATATGTGTGAAGTCCTTCAAATTTTGAAAAGAACATGATTAGTTCTTTAAAACTGGACTCAAGGGCAGGGGACATCACTCAGCGGTAAAGTTTTTACTTAGTCTGTGTATGGAGCACTCTGAGTTTGAGGCCTAATACTAGGGGGAGAAAAACAAGTAAAATTCAAGCAGAAGCTTTTGTTATGGACTATTTGAAAGTCTGTTTCAAATAGGTACCTCTCTTGCTTCCATGCCTAGAATGCAGATAAAGGTGGAGACACAATGGCCTGACTCTGCGCCACTCACTTAGACATGGATGGTCTTAAATATGCTTGAGCAGCTTAGTCATTTTACACTGCCTCAAACCCCTTCACAAGCATTCCTTTGGATGGTTACCTTGACTGCACCAAATACTAAATTATTGTTTTCTATGGCTAAACAAATCATACACTTAGAATACCAAATTAGGAATCTGCAATGATTAACTAAGGAGGAAACACAGGATAGGCCAAGACAAAAGCTAATTTCCAGGGGAACTGAACTTGGTGCCTCAAGGAAAATGACCAAGTTCTGCCTAATGTCAGGCTCAGGGAAAGACTTCAGAACCAGGAAGAAGGACTTAAAAATTCTGAAAATTGCCCTCTGTTTATACTTTAGTTCGGAAGGCTTGATAATTCCCTTAAATTTGACTCAATGCTTTAACCAAAGTGCTTCCATATTGAAAGCATTAACTGCAGTGGCTTCTGGCTGGAAAACACAAGCAAGTTCCAGTTATCTCAATCATGAAAAACCAAAGAGTAAGGGCCACCCTGCCTGGCAAACATACAATTAGCTTCTTAGTTTTGTAGGGCTAAGAAAAAATGGTGAGTAAACATGCCAACACTTACTTGTTGCAGTAACATTTGCTGACTCCCCAGCCACACAGGCCTTGGGAGAGGAGGAGGCATTCTGCCCTGTTCTGTTAGGACTTTCGGGCCTTCCCAGTAATTAACGACAGTGCTCTAAAATACAGAGGACACTAAATAAGCCCTGAAGGGTAGCATGCATGCCTTAACCTTGGTGACAAGACTCCTTTGCAACTTGATTTCCTAAAATTTCAATGAGTTAAAATTAACTTCAACTTAGAGGATGCTGAATTTTTTCTTTCATACAAATGTATATTTTGTCACACTTAATAGTTAAAAATGGGTAAATTGTGTGACATTGTACTGTAGAGGGGATAATGTTTAGTGTCTGGGTCAAGAGGGGAAACTGATTTCCTTTAAATGTTTTCAAATTATATACTTCCTTACTGATATGGGAAAATAAGCTCTAATTTAGATGAATTCTCTGGATAATGTTGCATGTTAGTTTGTTGTTGAGCATCTCCGTATCTCTTTTCAACACTAATTATTTGTTTATTTGAACTAGGCTAATTTCGGCAGACGTTGGAATCCAGCTAGAGCCCTGTATGGATAGGGTGAGGGGGAAGGGCTAGAGGTCAGGGAATCAGGAATCAGTTTCCAAGGACTGAGAGCAGACTAAAACCAAAATTGGCCCTGAATCTAGTCGTGGAGTTCAGGAAAGAAATGTAACACACCCAGAAAGATAGAAGGTTTGAACAGTATCCCAAGATAGGAGACGATGCAGATAGGCAAGGAGTGAAAAAATTAAATGGGGGAAGGGGCATAGCTCAGTTAGTATAGTCCTTGCCTAGTGTGCACAAAGCCTAGGGCTCCATCCTCAGCACCAAATCCAAAGCTTGTGATCTCAGCACTCAGGAGATAAAGGTGAGAAGCTCAGGAATTCAAAATCATGTTTGTCAATGCCTGCTGTGAGACTGAAACCAAGGAAGATGCACTACTTGCCAATTATCACCCCACAGGCTAGAGGCCCAGTATCTTGGAAACCCATCTCTTAGCCTGGGAAGACTCCTCTAACTCAGTAGCAGAGTGCTTGCCTAGTTAGTGCATGGCCCTTGGTTCCATCCTTGGCACTTCAAGAAAATATATATATTAAAAAATGGACTTCTTGATCACAAAATTTATTTGAGAAGAAAATATGGGAGCTGGAACTATCTACATCTAGCCATGTGGCTGAATAAAATGTATCAACTGCCTGTGAGTCAGCATCAGCTTGATGCATGAAAGGCCCTCTGAGGATTCAGCCCTATTCCATCTCCCATGGAGCAGCTTCAAAAAGATCCTTGACCTTTTGTTCATTTTTAAAAAGATAGATCCGCATTTGAAATATGTATCTATCAGACAAGGGCAGATGATCTATCATCTGACTCTTGAGTATATAAAGCAACCAGTGTGACACAAAAACAAAGAGAATTCAAATGAAGGTAATCTTTCTATGCAAAAAGGTCCTTGCCAATTAAAGCCTGTGAAAAGCAACACATTGTCTCTGTCTTCATGTGGAAAACCATGTCCCTGAAGAGGTGCTCTCCATTATCTTCAACTTGGAATTGAATATTCAGCATGTTTACAGAATGCCTCTCCTAACAGAATCGAAACTTTCACAAACGTATATATTTAAATGACACCCATTGTCTGAAATTAGAGGACATGGAAAACTCTTTTGTGCAGTGACTTCAAAGGGCCTGTTAATCAACTGAGATGAGTATGGGGTCATATGGCTGCGCTTATAATCAATCTTACTCTAACATTGTACAAATAACTATCTGGAGTATATATTGTTCTGGAGAACAGAAATTGATAGGAATGATTTCCCTATTACATGAAAAAGCAAAAGAGTTTTTTCACTATTGTTATTCAAGTACTCCATTCTAATAAGTTTGCAACAATTGAATACACATCACATTTGTGTATTTTTGTTATTACAAAATTAATACTAACCTATTGAAGGAAAAATGAAAAATTTGAAGAACAAGAATATTTTTTAATCAAGCAGAGATAACTATGCATGCTACTTTAGGATATTTAATTTATATATCTGTTACACAATTGCAACAATACTGTACATACAATTTTATATTTTGATTTTATGTGTTAACATTATTATTATAGTCTTCATATAATTAAAGACACAAATGAAAATCACCTGAGAAGTAGGCTCTGCCATTGAACAATGGCCTTCATCAAGTTGGGCTGTGGGCCTCTCTGCAGGCCATTTTCTTGAATAATTCTTGAGTAGAAGGGCCCAGCCCGTGGTGCATAGTAACACCCCTAGACAGGGGGTCCTAAGCTGAAAAAGAAAGCAAGCTGAGCAAGCCACCATACAGCTTTCCTCCATGGCCTCTACTCCAGATTCCTGCTGAGTTCCTGCCCTGATGCTCTCAATAAAAGTAAAACAAACCCTTCCTCTCCCAAGTGGCCTTTGTTCACCGTTTTATAACAAATGAAAGCAAACTAGGACAGTTGACTTTAGAAGTTGCATATTACACTATTAGATGGAGATGCCACAATTAATTTAGAAAGCCTCTACTGTTGGAAACTACAATCTCAACAGAAAATCTCTTCTCAATTTAGATTTCATCATTTTGAATTATGTACATGTGTGTGTTTGTGCACATATGAATGCAGGTGCCCATAGAGGTTAGAAGAGAGTTCTTCATATTGTTTATAAATGTATACAAGCCAAACATTAAGTGAAAAATACACAAAAGCCACAGCTGAAAAGTGTGTCAAAAGTGATTGTTATCATCCTAAAAGCACTGTCTAAACCCTAACAACTAACAGCATATGTTGCTCTTATAAGGGACATAGGCTAGATTTTCAACACCCACATGATGGCTTATAAATATCTATAACTAATATTTTCCAGTGCCTGCTTCTGAACTCTGTAGGCATTGGCCACACATGTCAACTTACATACATGTACACAAAACATTAGTACATATAAAAGTAATTTTTTAAAAAGTTATCTTAAAACAGTTATATTAAAGGGGCACTCATAGACAAACTAACTTTTAAAAATTCAATATGAATTATATGATTTATATCTAAAGAAGCATTCGGGGAGATAAATAGACATATATACATACATATACATATCTGTGGAGGTTCTGCCCTGCCCTGCACAGCAGGTGTGGAGGTTCTGCCCTAACCTGTATAGCAGGAGTTGCCACATCAGCCATTTTTTGCTATCATAGCACTTGGTGGAATTTCCCAGCCCAAGTTGGGAGTTCTGCTTTTGGTCTGATAAAAGAGACCTGTGCTGAGAAATGGAAACCTATGCAATTGGCTGCCAGCATGAGGTGATTTACGTCATCAGTCACATCTAGGGGTTGGGTTTATGGTTTTTGCCTTTATAAGCCTGCTGCTTTGCAATAAAGTTGAGCCTTGATCAGAACTTTGTCTTGGCTCCATTCTTCTCTTATCCCTGTTCTTTAATTCCCAGACCTCCATTCAAGGTACCTATGTTGACTGGTAGATTGGTAGACTACACATAGCTATTTAAATTTTGCAGACACATATTTCTATTTGTCCAGGCTGGCCTCTAACTCTTGACTGCCTTGCCTCAACCTCCCAAATGCTTGGATTACTTTGTCTCATTAATAGCCCTAAGTTGGTGCTAGAGACATGGTTCAGCAGTTAAGAGCACTGGCTGTTTTTCCAGAGGTGCTGAGTTCAATTCCCAGCAAAAGCATGGTGGCTCACAACCATCTATAATGGAATCTAACGCTCACTTCTGGTACCCAGGTATATATGCAGGGAGAACACTCTTATACATAAAATAAATAGATCTTTTTAAAAAATAGCCCTAAGTTCTCATACAGAGGCGAATTTGAGACTTGAGTTGCCTACTTCTAAGTGTGGTGCCTTTTGTTTCTCTTTTACAAAACTCAATTCCATGACTATAGAAAAAAATGGTCCTGCGTTAATAACATGGTAATAAAGGAAGTACAAGAGAATGACATCCACATCACCATTCTGGTACATCCACATACAACACTCTCTTGTATGAAATAGGGAAGAATATCAGAATTCTCACAAATTTATTTTTCTCTTTTGTTTTTGAGATATGGGCCTGCTATATAGTTCAGGCTGGCCTTAAACTCCTGGCTCCAGTGATCTTCCCTTCTCAAGTTTCTAGAAACTGGGACTTGTAGGCATATACCCCTACATTTGGTTTACTGATTTCACTTTTTTGTTTTGATTTGATTTTTGAAGCACCATCTCATAGCCTCAAGCTCTCTGAATAGCCACAAACTGATCTTTCTGCCTTCATCTCTCTGGGATACTATGACTGCAATTATGCTCTTGAGTTCCATTTTGAAAGCCAGTCTACTGAGGGTGAAATGGTACAAAGCAAGTTTGCATGCTACAGACCAGTCTTTCACAAAAACAATTGTCAGGATATTATAGTTTCCCACCCCTGGGTCTTCTGTATGCTTTAATTAAAGTATGTACATTTTAGGTATAATGCTTTTATATGCTTAATAGACTATGGTACAAAATATAACTTTCACACACACTGAAGCACAAAAGTTTTGTGTGGCTCAATTTATTCAATATTTTCTTTATTGCAAGTCTAGAACTAAACCTCCTCTGTATGCATGGATTGATGAATGTGTATATATCCCAATATTACATCCCTGAGCAAGAGCTCACTTTCTCATGCTCTTTGATTTTTGTTTAGAGTAGGATTCTGTTTGCTATCATTTTGTTGGTAATTTTTGTTTTGAGACTGGGTCTCATGTAATCCAAGCCAGTCTCAAACCTTGAACTTCTGGTCCCCTTGCCTTTGCCTCAAGACTGCTAGGATCACAGATATACGTCCCTACATCTAGTTTATGGTATGCTACAGTTGGAAACTAGGTCCTTGTGCACACTAGGGAACTACTCTACCAAGTGAGTTATTGTCCCAGCCCTAGTGATACTATATATTTTTATTTACTTACTTCTTGATACTGGGGGTGGGGGAGTTAGACCTAGAACTTTGAACATGCCGAGCAAGCAATCTACTAGCTAAGCTATATCTCCAGCTATTGTGAATAACTTTTAAATTAATACTCATAAGGAGAATTAGTGCTTAGCTTTCCTATAATGTTTTTCTCTGGTTTGGGTATTGTAAGAGCCGAAGTTCACCTGTAAGCCCTACGTGCCCAAGGACCCACTATCTTCCTGGAATACTAGGAGTTGTAGTTCTTTGAAAATAAGAAATCCATATTAGAAATACAGTGACTGAGCAGCCGCGGCGGCGACACGGAGCAGCCAGACACAAAGAGAGGGGCCGTTCGCGGGGTGGGGTGGGGGGTTCGCTATGTCGGATGACAATTCGAGGGCCAGCACCAGCTCCTCCTCATCTTCGTCCTCCAACCAGCAGACCGAGAAAGAAGGCAGCACCCCCAAGAAGAAGGAGAGTAAAGTCAGCATGAGCAAAAACTCGAAACTCCTCTCCACCAGCACCAAGAGGATTCAGAAGGAGCTGGCAGACATCACTTTAGACCCTCTGCCGAACTGCAGCGCTGGTCCTAAGGGTGACAACATCTATGAGTGGAGATCAACCATTCTGGGTCCTCCAGGGTCTGTGTATGAAGGTGGAGTATTCTTCCTTGATATCACTTTTACACCAGAGTATCCCTTCAAGCCACCAAAGGTTACATTTCGTACAAGAATTTATCACTGTAATATTAATAGCCAAGAAATTATTTGCTTGGACATATTGAAAGACAACTGGAGCCCAGCACTAACCATCTTGAAAGTCCTCCTTTCTATCTGCTCACTCCTTACAGACTGCAATCCTGCTGACCTTTTGGTGGGAAGTATTGCCACTCAGTATATGACCAACAGAGCAGAACACGACAGAATGGCCAGACAGTGGACCAAGAGATACGCTACATAAACTGGGTTTTCAGTTCTTAGATGATTTGTCTGTCACAGAAGAGAGCTGCTTATGATTTTGAAAGGGTAGAGGTGGGAGTTGGTAAAGAGTAGGGTATTTATATAACAGATATTATTCAGTCTTACTTCCCAGGATTTTGTTGTAACTTAAGGTATTTTGCTACAGTAGACAAACTGGTAATAGTGACTTTTAGAGCTGTCACTTTGCAAGATTAGCTGACTTTTAGTACAACAGGAAAAAATGCATGTGTAGACACTTGTGTTCCATTGATTGTAGTCTACTGTACTTTCAAAATCAGCTTAAATTTGTATAGGTTACAGACATGGTCATTTATGTAAAATCCTATTTTCTTGTTAAAAAAATTGTAATTTGTTTTTCCTTCTTAGAAGGAAACAATGGTATTTAACAAGTTTGCAAAGATGAGTTTGTTACCTTGTATATGGAAAATGGACATCTGGCTACAAGACACCATGTAGGAAACCAGTAGTTATGTATCTTATTTTATATGCAAATTACTTCAAGGGTTGAATCAGGATTTGTGGAAACCTGTAGTGAAATATCGTAAGCTGTTAACTGTAAGTGTGGAACAGGAACTGTTCAGTCAATTGGTTGATTTAGACTTCTTATGTCTGCATTTGTTTCTGTGCTAATAATATTAAGAACAAAAAGAAAGAAAGAAAGAAAGAAAGAAATACAGTGACTGTATGGTTTTGTCCTTAAGAAACCTCTACAACAATTATCTTACCAGCATTCACTGGGACACCAGGAATAGACCTGACCAGAGTCCATTTTTGTGATCAGTATTTTTTAATTAATTATTTTATATATTTATGTTCCAGATATTGCCCCCCTCCTGATCACCCTCACAGAGTTCTGCATTCTATTCCCTCTCCCCTTTGCCTCTGATACGGTGCTCCCCCTGCAGTCCCCCTTCCCTGGGGCATCAGGTCTCTACAGAATTAGGCACATCCTCCCCAACTGTATATGCTCTTTGGTTGATGACTTGGTCTCTGGGAGTTCTGGGTTAGTTGACACTGTTGTTCTTCCTATGGGGTTGCCATTCCCTTCATCTCCTTCGATCCTTCCCCTAACTCTTCCATAGGTATCTCTGATCTCAGTCCAATGGTCGGCTGTAAGTATCTGCATCTGAATCAGTCAGCTGCTGGGAGAGCCTCTCAGAGGACAGCCATGCTAGGCTCCTGTCTGTAAGCACTACATGCCATCAGTAATAGTGTCAGGGTTTGGTGTCTGTGCATGGGATGGATCCCAAGTTAGGCAGATCACTGGTTGGCCATTCCTTCAGTCTCTGTTTCACTTTTGTCTCTGCATTTTTTTTTAGACAGGAACAATCCTGGGTCAAAATTTTTGAAGGTGGGATGGCAACCCTATCCCTCCACTGGGGGCTGTGTCTCTCTACTGGAGGTGGTCTCTTCAAATTCCCTCTCCCTGCTGTTGGGCATTTTGGCTAAAGTCATCTCCATTGAGTCCTGGGAATCAGTATTTTATTAAAACTTGCTTCAAATTTGGCTCAAAATTGTGGAACTGATTTATTTCTTGTGAATCTCAGGATTAAGTTAATACATTTAATGATGGGTACCTTTCTCTGTTTTCTCTAAGGAGCTTTGTTTCATGAATGAAGAGTGACAAGGCCATGAAACTGGCAATTTCATGACCTTTTGTAAAGTATATAAATAAATGCCATCTAGAAAGACAAATTCTGGGAATAATAAATTCCAACTGGTTTGGTAAAGGCAACAAGCAAAATACAGGAATGGGATATTGGTGAAAGCTTTTAATCCCAGCACTTGGGAGGTGGTGGCAGGAGGATCCATCTTTGGCTACAAAGTGTTGTATAATCTAGTCTTTGGCTACATGAGACCTTGTTTCAGAAAAAAAATTAGCAGAATAAATATTAGTCTCACTAATAAATTAAACTAAAAAGATGTTGACTAGAATACATCAGAAGCAACCTCCAATTAATTACCACTTGAAAATAAAAAAAAATGTTTTCTCCAAGGGGGTCTCACAAGGGAAACAAACTGCTCTTAAGGGTAGTCTGCATGCAGATGGCCAACAGGAAAGGAACTCAGTAGCATCTTTTTTTTCTTTTTTAAATTTTATCATATATATATTGTGGCTTCCCCCTTCATGGGATTCCTGAGTGTGCAAACATTGTGTCCATATCTGCTTTTTGTGCTTTTTCTTGGGCTCGTTCCCTTCCGTTTTGTCATATTCAGAATTGTTTTGTTTTGTTTTATTTTATTTTACCTTATCTTATTTTTTTTATTATCCCATAGAACCTTTTTGTTTTCTAATAAGAGACAGAAAGGGACTGGATCTGGATGAAAGGGTGGTAAGGAAGAGCTCAGGGGAGTAGAGGAAGGAGAAACCATGATACAGATATATTATATGAGAAAATATTTTAATAAAATAAATACATAATAAATACAGAATCTATGTTCAAGCATATGAAGAGTTGAAGGATGATATACATACATGTATACAATGTATATGTATATATACATTCATGTAAAACTAATAAAAGAATTGAAGAAGAGGTCATGAAATTGAGAGTGTGAGGGGTACAGGAGGAGCTGGATGGGGAAAAGGATGGAGAAGAGAATGTGTGAAGTACACATAAATAGGAAAAAGTGAACATACAAAATAGAAATAACATGGGGAAAATACAGTTTTATGTGACTTCAAGGCCAGTGTGATGGCTATTCTTAGTTTTCAACTTGACTGTATCTGGATTTACAAAATACCTAAAAATGGAGGGCACACTCGTAAGGGATTTTTGAAGTAGAAAGATATACTTGGGGAAAGATATGACTTTAATTCAGATCATTTGAGCTGGGAAAACCCACCTGTAATCTGGGCCACACCCTCTGCTGAAAGGCTATATAAGGACATAGAAGAATGAAGCTTTTGTTCTTGGCCTGCCTGCAGTCACCTCACTAATTAGAGCCTACATCTTTTGTATTCCAGTATATACTGAAGGTCAGCTGAGATATTCAGCTTCACAGAATAGAGAACCCTGACAAATACAGCAAGCCTTATCTTAAAAAAAAAGTAAGATGGGACTATAATTATCTTGCATTCCTATAGTTATCCAGATGCTAGACGTGCTTGCTGGTCTGTGGATTTTTGGTGATGCTGTGAGATTCATACAGTTTCAACAAAATGAAACCCTTGGCTGGTGTGGTGGTACACACCTTTATTCCTAGCACTTGGGAGGCAGAGACAAAACTAGGCTACTGAGCTAGTTCAAGAACAGCAGGGTTACACAGAGAAAACCAGTTTGAAAAAAATGGAAGGAGGGAAGGGAGGGAAGGAGGGAGGGAAAAGG
>JADRCD010030067.1:0-13777 GCA_019843815.1 Montemys delectorum
AGTCGGTGCTCTTAACCACTGAGCCATCTCTCCAGCCCCCCTAACGCTCTTTTTTTTAATTGATTTCCTACTACATTTAGGAGTATGTTGATATTACCATAATTTTTCTTTAAAATACAATGCTTTAGTTTTCTTCATCTTCATATATTTGCTTAATATTGCCTGTTATATTCTTTATTAGATACCCTTTCCTTTATTCTTTGTTTCTTCTTTTTGTTTTTTGCCATGTGTCACTCCCCTCACTTTGTACTATATAGTAGTAGTAGTATTTTAGCTTTCTCTTTTAAAATAAATTCTAGGGTTTTATTTTTTATTTTCCTTTGCAAATTAACTAATTTTGCATGTTTTTTGAATATTAGGAAATATTTTTTCATTTTCTCTTATTTTCTAATCTTATTGTTTTATTTTCTTTGTTGACGGCCTACCTTCCATTTTTCCTTTTCACCTTGCTTCTCCTTCTGTTGCTCTACCCCACGCCCTTCTTTCATCTTATTCATTTAGAAAACTATTTCTTCATTGACCTTCAATAATGTTTTCTTTTGCCTTGCTTTTGTTCAAGAAAAAAAAAACCACTTCCTTTCAGTAGTAGAAAGCTGAAAACTATCATCTGATACATTCTAGAAGGAAAAAATGCTCAGGAGTTTTGAAACATCAGGTTTTTTTTTCTGGAATTTGAAGGAGGAGGAAGAGGAGGAAGAGGAGGGGAGGAGGAGGAGGAGGAGGAGGAGGAGGAGGAGGAAAGATGCAGATTTAAGAGTCATTGTGACAGGGATAAACAAAAAGAGAGAAAGTGAGATAGGGAAGAGGGAACTGATGTAGTCTGATATATATATATATATATCCAATAACTCTCTGGAGTCCTGAGTTGCCAAAGCATGAAAGGGTAGGTGAAATACACAAGCATCAGGCTCTGAAACATCATACTGTTTTCATTTCCTATCCTGGATCAAAAGCAATGTAATTAATTTGAATATAAGGCAAATTATAGGTGTTTTCATCAGTGATCAGGAATTAACGTTCAAGCCCCTTAGTATATAAAATCCATAAAAATTCTGAAGTACTCCAAAACTTCTTTGATATCTGTGGCTGAGAAAATTAGCTATCATTTTAAGCTCTCAAGTTTCTGTTCCAAATAACTAAGTTCAAGCAGGTATTACAAAATGTTAATCTGATACTGAACTTTCTCTTTCCACTCTAGATTTATCATTTCTGACTCATAAGTCCCAGTTTGGTTTACCTTCCTTCTGAATATGTCCATATGAGTCATTTCATAATAAACAATAGAGCAAAATATGTCTAACTTAGGCCAGTGAAATCAATGGAGGAAAGTATTGCTTCTATGTGAGAACTCATTGGAAGAGTCACAAACTGTGTTTCAGAAAGGGCCAAGAACCAAATCAGGTTTCAGAGGGCTACTGGATGTCTTTGTCCTTTCCAGTTTCAATTTTCAGGGGAGATAGTATTCAGTTTGCCTCATTTGAACCATATTTTTTTTCATCCATTGTGTACAAGAGGAAGTGGGGCAAAATTAAAGATAAACATGCTTTATGCAATGGAGATATAATTACTCATAATGAAACTAAGGTATAAATATTGGCATGGGGTTTATTGATGAAAACTCCACCTAAGAGTGGGAAATGGATAGAAGATCAAAGTATAAGGCGAAGTATCAAGGCTATGACTTAGGCACAAAAAAACCCCCCCTCACTATTATATTATTATATATTATTATAAATAAGTCATTATAATCAATATATAAGATTGGAACAGATTATCAGGAATAAATCTAAAAAAACATTTATACAAAAGCGTACAATCTCAGAGCCCCCCAAAGCACCCCACATCAAACTTGATGCTTACATTCTAAGTTAGTTGTTTTGGATAAGGCTGCAGGTGGGAAGTTATTGCAGTTGTGACCATCTGAAATCAAGTAGGATAGAATACCAAGAATAAGAAAATGCTAGATACTGTCCAGTATTTTCTTGAGAATGGTATTTATACTACCTTTAGTACAAAGTAAAATCCTTCTCTTTTCAGTAAGGAATAATGAACAGATTTGCTCATTATACATAATATACACAAAGAACAACAAAAGAAAGATGGGGAAAAGAATGAGATAAGGAAGTAGAGAGGTACTGCTGGAGTGACAAGGTTTAAATAGGAATGGGGTAGGAAGATAGAGTACAGGAGAGAGTTGGGGGAGACTTAAACAAAAATAAGCATGTATCAAGAAGTCATATGGAATTCTGTTACCTTGTAAGCTAACTAAAACATGCAATTAACAGAAGTTTAAGCAGGATTATTCTGTGTGATAAATAACATAATGCTGATCCCAGAAAACATGGGTTATTAAATGAAAATCTCAATACCAGTGTCAGATACCACGCTGAGTCATTGCCTAGGAAGTACTCAAAGAAGTCTAGAACAATTTAGAATACTGACATTGATATAGATTATTTATTGTCCAACAGAACTTTATGGCAAGACTCTATAGCTGAAGACACCACACATCTGGATGGAAGTCATAAAGTAATCATGTGGGATCTGAGCTGTAAGCTTTCTTCCTGCTGGCTAACTTTCAGAATGGCAGCAGTTTTGATGAAGGCAGCTGGGAGGAAAACTCATCAATAGTCTTAACTATTTGTATACCTTGGATGCTGCATTGCCAACCCTCCCATTGATTTAATGGTGGCATGACTTTTATGCAGTAACCAATTGTACTCTGACTGGATCTGAAGCTCGACTCTGCCAGAGGGTTCTTGGTCAAATACTGGTCCAAGAGTAGGGATGGCATAGGCCCTAGAGGTGAACCTATTGCATCTGTTCTGCTAAATGAACATGTTTTCAAACTGTCTCTTGAATATTTATGTTTATACCCAATGTTTAATGCTGTCTTTAGATTTGGTCAGAAAAAATTCTTTTTGCAGTGAATAGAAGTTAGTGCAGAGACATATGGCTGAAAAAAAGAAAGTGTTAAGCACAAGTGACCATTGAGTGCTCAGAATTAAATGATACACTGCTCCACATATTCCAATTTTGGGGAAAATAACTGAAGAATATGCAGATAGAATGCAAGAGCTGGACCAGAGGAGAGAGCCATGAAAGTCTATGAACGTGGTGTAGCCTTTGTACTTACTGCAGGACATGCACAAGTGTGGACCTGTCAACATTTCGTCATGGACTCAGAGTCAGCATTGGGGCCTGGACTCTTGAGATACTGGCAGTTGATGCCTGTGGGAAGTACAGAATCATTGTCTTCAGAGGTATTGCCCTGGTGAATTGCTCATGTTCCAGTAGATAACTCTACGTTGCAGCCTTGGTTAAACTTAGTGGGCCACGAAATAAAAACCAAAACAGAAAGATCTGACAGTATGAGAGGAACTTGTGCAGAGGAAGGAGGCCATCAGGGAAAGAAGATAAAATTGGGAAATGAACAGGCCCATAATGTATGATCCACATGTCAAAGAATAAATTAAAATAGAAAATGAAAGGGAAGGACACAAGTAAAGGGGGAGAAATTAGAAGAAAAGCACAACAGGCAGAAATGCCTGTAGAACTCCACAAGCTCCTTTGCAGAAGGCCTTGCAACAAAAAGACCCAATGTTTAAGAGGGGAAAGACAATTCAGCTGCAATAATCGACATAGTCATCATAAGATAAACATCATGAGACAGAAGAATAGCATTTTATAGCGGGATGTAGATCAAGAAATGGTAAATGAACCATTGGAATGGCCATGTTGATTATTAGAATTGAACTATTTACAAATGGTTTGCCTATAGATAGAATGAATTATGTGTGTGTAATTCATTATTAATAAGTAATTTCAGGCTTACAAAATCCTAATTATAATTACATTCATACAGCATGTGAATTACTAGTTTCTAAACATGCCTCCTTCTGTATTACTAATTAAAGTCTTAGTTTCAGGAACACAGCACTTATTTGTTTGCATTTTAATACTATAAGATATATGGTTTGAAAATCAGCCACTTAAAACTACAGATACTTGAGCTACTGAAGGTCTTGTGCATGCTGTCACAATCACTGTGACAAAAATATGAGAACTTGCCCTGTTGTGTCCAAGATTATAATCTTACCATCTCCTTAGTCATTCCTGGGCCTTAGGGGTGTGATAGAGGGGGTCTGACAGAAAGAGTGTCATAGAGGTATCTTATTTAGAGATGAATATTCGGAAGTCTCTCATTCTCTTCACGTTGACTGCTATGGCTCTCTGTGTTATTCATCATTTACTGCAAAAAGAAGGGTATAGAAAGAAGAGTGGATCTGAGAGGCAATGGGTGAATATGGTCAAAATACTTTGTATGAAATTCTCAAAGAAAGAATGAAAAAGTCCATTCACATACCGTAAGTACTCAAGCAGAAAAGAATAGTTTCTTCAACGAATGGTGTGGGAACAATCACATAGACATAGAGCAAAAAGTGAAATTGCACTCTTCCTTCATGATATATATAAATGCAATTCAAAATTTATCAAAAATAAAGACGTAAGAGCTGAAACCATAATACTGTTTGAGTAAAAATGGTGTTAAGTATTACTAACCAAGACAAAAAGTGAACACTATGAAAAACAAGATGTTATCTTCAAAACAGTGTCAATGGAGCAGAAAGTTGACTCCCAGAATGGGAGAAACATTTGCAAATTATACATATGAAAAAGCTAAAAAGAGTTATGTTAATTACAAAATGGCTCATAGTACAAAAATAAATTCAAGCAAAGAACTGATAGACATTTTCCCAAACAAGATAACAAATGACAATATTTGCAAACTAAAAGGTATTCAGCATTGTTAGTCACAAGTAAAAATAAATCAAAATAAAACCACCATGAGAGAAAAAAGTGAATGAGGGAGAAAGTTATGCACACGTGTGTGAGCACACACACACACACACGTTGCTGCTTCATGAGCACCAACAGTTTTGTGCTGGTCTTGATGCTGAGGAACCTTAGCTATGTCAGCAGGAAGTAAAGCCCAAAGCTGCTGGTAGTGTAGCCCTAGACATTCCTCCTAGAGGTCTCTGTTCAGGTGCTGCTGTGATTAAGACTTGCCCTGTTGGGGGAAAAAATGCTAAAGCAGTATGAAAACAAGTTTGCCTTTATTAACTTAAAAGGTGTCTACACACTCAAAGAATCGAGTGCAGATGGAAGAGATGTACATTTTAACTGCTCTGGCAGTAGTTTAATAGGTGGTTTAGGGGCGTCTTAAGTTTTCTTGTTCAATAGGGCAATCTAAAGCTAAAGATTATTTTCAATACATTGGCACACCTTTTTTTTTTTCTCATCAAGAGAAGTTACTCTTGGACCTGCAGAGATGGCTCAACAGTTAAGAGCAGAGGCTGTTCTTCCAGAGGATTCGGTTTCAATTCCCACCACACATAAGGCAGTTCAAAATTTGTCCTTAACCCCAGTTCCAGAAAATTCAATGCTCTCCTGGCCTCCATAGGCACCAGGCATGCAAGACAAAATTCCTGTACAAATAAAGTTAAAAGTAAACAGTTTTTAAAACATTATTCTTGTTAATGAAATTATAAGGTATTTGAGGGACAATTTGAGGCTTATTTTTTAATTAATTAATTAATTAATTAAAACTCCAGATTTTATTCCCCTCCTGGTCCACCCTCCAACTGTTCCACATCCCAGAACTCCTCCCTGCCTCCATCTCCATGAGGATGTCCTCACCTCCTACCACCCACCCCACCAGACCTCTAAACTCCCTGGGGCCTCCAATCTCTCGAGGGTTAGGTGCTTCTTCTCTGGCTGAACACAGACCTGGAAGTCCTCTGCTGTATGTGTGTTGGGGGCCTCATATCAGCTGGTGTATGAAGCCTGGTGGTCCAGTGCCTGAGATCTCAGGGTCCAGGTTAATTGAAACTTCTGGTCCTCCTACAGGGTCGCCCTTCTCCTCAGCTTCTTCCAACTTTCCCCTAATTCAACCACAGGGGTCAGCAGCTTCTGTCCATTGGTTGGGTGCAAATATCTGCATCTGACTCTTTCAGCTGCTTGTTGGGTCTTCCAGAGTGCAGTCATGATAAGTCTCTTTTTGTGAGTACTCCATAGCCTCAATAATAATGTCAGGTATAATAATGTCAGGTCTTGGGACCTCCCCTTGAGCTGGATCCCACTTTGGGCCTGTCACTGGACCTTCTTTTCCTCAGGCTCTTTTCCATTTCCATCTCTGTTGTTTTTTCAGACAGGAACAATTAAGAGTCAGAGTTCTGACTATGGGATGGCACCCTCCTCCCTCACTTGATGTCCTGTCTTCCTGCTGGAGGTGGGCTCTATAAGTTCCCTCTCCCTACTGTCAGGCATTTCATCTAAGGTCCCTCCCTTTGAGTCCTGAGAATCTCTCACCTCCCAGGTCTCTTGTGCATTCTGGAGGGTCCCTACAACCCCCTACCTCCTGAGGTTGCCTGTTTCCATTCTTTCTGCTGGCCCTCAGGGCTTCAGTCCTTTTCCCTCACCCAATACCAGATCTAGTTCCCCTTGTCCCCTCCCCCACCCTGTCCACTTTCCCTCCCAGGGCCCTCCCTCCCCCTTGTGATTGCTTTCTTCTCCTTCTCAAGTGGGACTGAGGCATCCTCACTTGGGCCCTTTAGCTTGATGACCTTTTTTAGTTCTGTGGACTGTATCTTAGGTATTCTGTCTTTTTTTTCTCTAATATCTACTTATTAGGGAGTATATACCATGCATGTCCTTTTTGGTCTGAGTTACCTCACTCAGGATGATATTTTCTAGTTCCATCTATTTGCCTACAAAAGTCAGGATGTCCTTGTTCTTAATAGCTGAGTAGTATTCCATTGTGTAAATGAAGCACATTTTCTGTG
Source organism: Montemys delectorum (assembly GCA_019843815.1). NCBI lineage: Eukaryota > Metazoa > Chordata > Mammalia > Rodentia > Muridae > Montemys > Montemys delectorum. The sequence goes on from JADRCD010030067.1 coordinate 6,846, forward strand.
TACATTCTTCTGTTGTGGGACATCTGGGTTGTTTCCAGCTTCTGACTATCACAAACAAGGAAGCAATAGTGCTAAAAACTACATGGTATTGGTACAGAGACAGAAAGCTTGATCAATGGAACAGAACTGAAGACCCAGAAATAAAACCACACACTTAACGAACACTTGATTTTTGACAAAGAAACCAAAAATATACAATGGAAAAAAAGAAAGCATCTTCAATAAATGGTGCTGGTCTAACTGGCTGTCTGTATGTAGAAGAAAGAAAACAGACCCATATTTGTCACCTGGCACAACGCTCAAGTCAGGTGGATCAAGGACCTCAACATAAAGCCATATACACCAATCTAATAGAAGAGAAAGTGGGAAAGAGCCTTGAACTCATTGGCACAGGGGAAATTTTCTAAACAGAACTCCACTGGCTCATGCTCTAACATTAAGAATTGATAAATGGGACCTCATAAAACTGGAAAGCCTCTGTAAGGCAAAGAACAGAGTCAATAAGACAAATTGACAACCTACAGATTGGGAAAAAAATCTTCACTAACCCCACATCCAATAGAGGGCTAATATCCAAAATATATAAAGAACTCAAGAAGCTAACCACCAAAAAAACCAAACAACCCAATCAAAAAATGGGATATAGAACTAAACTGAGAATTCGCTACAGAGGAATCTCGAATGGCTGAGAAGCACCTAAAGAAATGTTCATAGTTCTTAGTGATCAGAGAAATGAAAATCAAAACATTACACTCACAGCCTCCCTCTCAGTCACCCCCATATAACAGATGTGCAGCTTAGTCTTTACGTGGGTCACGAACAAATGGACTGGGTGCTATCCCAAAGGCTGTTTCCTGTTCCTGGGATATGTTCTTCTAATTGGGCTGCCCTGTCTGGCTCGAGTGGGAGAGGAAGTGCCTAACCTCATAGGGACTTGAAGTACCATAGTGGGCAGATACCGAAGGGGGCCCCCACCTACTCAGAGCAGAAGAGGAGGAGCATTGAGGATTGTAGAGTTCAGCATTTCTTGTTTCAATAGTTATCTATTTGTATTTACTTCACTGTACTCCAACTTTGTGCCTTCAATTCATGATACATTATTTTGACAATGTGCCATATCTCAAATGCCATTTATGTGAATATGCATTGTTGTATGAAGTTGTTACTAGGACCCAAGCACTCTGTTCACTATTTATATATACCCTATTACTTAATTTTTTATAAACTATGATATAATCACTTTCTATACACAAATGAATAAGAAGAAACGAAAAAAGTCCCATTTGTAATATCTGCCAAATAATAAAATATAACAAATATATTTACTATGATTGGGAAACATTGAAAAACCATAAAGTTTTGGAAAATAATATTAGATACAAAATTCCCTGTGTTCTTGGATTTGAGGAATTAATATTGTTAAAATATCTACATTACTTAAAGAAAGAATTTTGAAGAATCAATGATACCTTGTATCAAAACCTTAATGATATTCTTTATAGAATAGAAAGAATATCACAATAGGATGCTAAATGGTTTCAGAGGGGCCTAATAATTCAGAGAAAGAAAACCATATTGGGAGCAGCACATCTATTGATTTAAATTATATTTTAAATTAGCAGGTATAGTTACTCGTGCTCGGTCCTCCAGGAAATGAGAGACTGAGGCAGAAATATTGAGAGTTTGAGGCCATGAGACCAACCATATAGCATGCATCTCAAAACAAGACTCCGGAGAAAACCAACATCTGCACATGTCACTCAGTGGTAGTGTTTTTCTAGCATGTGCAAGGCCATGGATTTAATCCTTAGGAGCACACACATAAAAGTTCCATAAAACACCAGACTGATTAGGAATGTAAACAGACTAAATCACATAAAAGATCTGAAACAATGCTAAGAACATGTATTTTACAAATCCCAAGTTTAAGCTGAAAACAAAAACCATGAAATCAATAACAAGTATACTGATGCATAAGGAATCAGCATGAGGTGGAAAGCTACAGAGCGTGTAATTCCCTCAAAACTTGAATGCTCCCAAAGAGCTAATATTTGCTCACTGGAAATATCATTTGATCAATTTGAGAGTAGCAGCTAAGAGTGGGAATGCTTCCAATTTGCAGAGAATAAAGGGATCCAAAGAAGGTTGGAGGGTTGGAACATTCTGTGCCTTATGACCTTATGAAAGTAACCATCTGAAACTCCTTTCTGGATCAATGCCTGATATTAAGCAAAGTCGCGCAATTGAGCAGATTTTTCAAAGGAATTTAGAATCTCCAAATTCAGCAAGAGTTAGAGAACTACATATAAAAGTCTAGTTAGGGAACAGAAATAGGAGATTGAATAGAATAAAACCATCCTTAAAACCATCATCACTTTGACAGAAAAAAATAGAAGGTACTTCACAGACATCACTAAAAATTCTCCTCCGACCCATCCTTCTTACACAGAAAAATAAAGATTTGTAAGTCACCAAAAGAAAAATAATGTTGTGAAATCCCATACAAAACTGTAAAACAAAGAATAATGGTATGTGGCCATAATCTCAGAGGAAAGAAGGATACTTAAAATCCTGAGGCCAGCCTGGAATATATGATGAATTCCAGGGCAGAGGCTCATTCTGCCTTTAACAAAGGGTGGGGAAGAAGGGAGGAAGGAGGGAATACTTCATAGAACGCCAAGTACTCCAGTAAAATTTCACCACAAAACATAAAAATTAAAAACTAATATTTCAAAATAAGGTAAATGAAGGAAACTATGGACAATGTGAAATATCACAAGTAAGACTGTCTACTCAAAATATGAAATAACAGAATTCAGGAAAAAAAATCAAATTAATTAAAAAAACAGAGTTCAAAATTTTAAAAAAGTAGTCATTTTGAGAAACATAAAATGAAAAATTTTTTATTCATATTTTAAATTTTCAAAGAAAACTAGAAGTCACTGTTTTCAGAAGAGTAGGTAAGGAGAGCAGCCAATAAACTTGGCAATAGCCTGAGTTGTTAGGTGGCTTCCATAGGGTGCCTTTGACCATCATTTCCATGTAAGCCATTCTGGGTACTGGAGGTTTTATTTGGTGGCTCCAGATGTCTAGTGGGTGCTTTATCTCCCCTCTTATTGGTGATTCCATTTATATGACTTTCATATATGTATACATTTTAAGACACTACTGTATTAGGTTCCCATATGACCTCACAAGTGGTCCTTAGTTCTAGATGTCCTACTCCATATTCTCTATCTTACTCCGCACTTCCCTCTCCCATCCACCCATAACTATTGTATTTTCCCTTCCTAGGAAGATCCTCTTCCCACCAGACCTTATTATCAGTTGCTCTCCACAAACTGATGGTAAGGCCCCACTGCTGAAGACAACACCTACACAACTGACTGAACAGAGAAGTGAAGTGCCTACCTAGAGCCTTCATCCCTATTGACTAGAGTTCATGGTGCTAGAAGTACTCAGCACACTATCAGAGGTGGAAAATTAATACCAACCCAGCTGCAAATCTCCCACTCTACAATGGTGACCTGCCTTCAAGATACACTGGTGCAATAGTGACACAAAGTTTGTGTGTGTTACCAACAACTGATTGGAATTAAGGTCCAATCTATGAGATGAAACCCATGCTCTACAATGCCCAGGTAGCTACTAAGACCCTGAGACTTGATAGGCCAGGAGGCTTGGGGAAAAGCCCAAATACTACTGTGCTGCTAAAGGAAACTAACAATAAAATTTCTCTTATCAACTCTCTGCTATACTCCTAGATCAGTGCCTTGTTCAGCCATCATTAGAGAAGCTTCCTCCTGAAGTAGATGGAAACAAATACAGAGACCCCACTACTGGGCAATGTACAGAGAGTGAGGGAACTCGGAACATTCAGTCCTAAATGGGCTGTCTATATCAAATCCATTCCTAGGGCTCTGGGAACTCTCTGGAAAGGAAGGCCCAAAGATTGGAAGAGCCAGTGGGGATAGAAGACACCAAGGAAATAGTACCCTCCTGATACAATAAGACTGATTGATGCCCAAATGAACTCACAGAGATGATGGCAGCATGCACAGGTGTAAGCTAGATGGGTTCCCAGCACTGAGAAGGGAAGTGGACACAACCTCCCAACCTAAAACCAGAATCTACCTCTAATTAATAACTATCCTTAAATGAAATATTAGTTTTCTGCACTGGTGTCTCACTGGGTATACAATTGACACTTACGGGCATTCCTCATCCCCAGGAATAGAAGGATAACATAAAACAATATCAAAGTGGCTTTGGAGTATTTTTTTAAATGATGCTTTGTCTGGGCTTTTTTGTTTTAACTTTACATATCTTTTACTTATATATTTTGTTTTCTCATTTTCTTCTTCTGGGTTTTCTCTGTGTGAGAATATGTGTGTCTCAGCATCTATATAAATATCTTCTATTTTTCCCTTGGTTCTTTTTTTAAAATTTTGTTTGTTTATCCTATTCTGATTTGTTTGCTTTTATTTTATTTGATTATTTTTAGATGTTTGCTTATTTTCTAATGAGAATAAAAAGAATGTTATGGCTTTAGGGAGGGGATGAGGATGTGAAAAGGTATCTCGGAGGAGTTGGGGGAGCAGAGACTATCATCAGAATATAGTGCATGAAAAATCTCTTTAAGAAAAAAGTAGGTAGGAAGAAGAAAATATATTTGTTTAGTCATTTAGAGAGATTAAGATAGTTATGACATTGCCAGGTATATTATCTCATAACTACCCTTGTATATGCACTCATTTGCTTGTCAACCACCACTATGTAGCACATGATTGCATTAAGAGGGCAAACTGTGTACTTAGGAGAAATGTCTTAAAGTTACAAACACTATGACACTTTAGCTAACCTATTGGAGTTTAGAGAAAAAAGTCTTTGGCATAGGGCAGGCACCAAATTACAGGCATATGTAATAGATAAAAATCTTCAATGTTTTCATACCTAATCATAAATAGAGTCACTTCCACTGATTATAAACAAAAATTCAGATAAACTATGAATATCTATATGAAAACAATGGAAAGTAAACTAGGCAGTGTGTAGGTTTTAAAGTGTAGAAATCATCTGCCCTAATTGGGTGCGGTTTTACTGCTGTGAACAGACGCCATGACCAAGACAACTCTTATAAGGACATTGTTTAATTGGGGCTGGCTTACAGGTTCAGAGGTTCAGTCCATTAGCATCAAGGTGGGAGCATGATAGCATCCAGGTAGAAATGGTGCAGGAGGAGGTGAGAATTCTACATCTTCATCCAAAGGCATACAGGAGAAGACTAGTTTCCAGGGAGCCAGTACTAGGGTCTTAAAGCCCAAGACCACAGTGACACACCTACTACAACAAGGCCTGACTTAATAGTGCTAGTCTCTGGGCCAAGCATATTCAAACCATCACATCCATACAGGATGTTACTTATTTCTCTTTTGGTTTTTCGTTATTTTGACACAATCAGGGAGCCCCATCTGTAAAATATCCAATCAAAACCAGGCCACTAAAATGATAAAATACAGAGTGAAGACATCAGAAGACAAATTCAATGCATACTCTGTGTGAATTTTCAAATGGCTAAGGATTAGCCAGTGTGTGCACATTTTTGGCAGCAGCCCAGAACAGTATAAGCTAAGGTCTTTATGACTAATGTGATTATTATAACCTCTGACCATAGAATGTAAGAGAAAATTTGTAGTCAATATAATTGTATTCATTGTCTGTTACAATAAATCAATATTCAGATTTTTATTTGTTTGCTTCCTTATGTTTTTATACATACAGGAAAATGTTTCATTTTGGTTTACAGATCTATGAATATTTATTTTTGATGGGGAGAAAAAAAGAAGCAAAGTAATAGAAATGTTGGAAAAGGCTATTTCAATCAAACAATAGTGGAATGTATCCCCAACAGACTTGAAAATAGAGATTGGAGACAGGGTCAAGTATATGCTTTATTTCAGTAGTAATGAAGAAAAAAATCAAGTATAACCACAGCTTTCATTAACCCTGTGATGTGCTCAACAGCTAAGAACCACAGAGTAGAAGGAGCTGAGTTTCTAACTAAAGCAAAGAATATCTACACAATGATATTGCAGTAGCAATTTCCCCAAACCAAGGAAAACAAATGGACACAGAACACTAGAATCATTTAAAACCTCTAGTCAACATAATTAAAACTGAACCTCTCAGTGTTAATCAATTCACGAAAGGAAGAAACCAAGGAGAACTAGGAAAGAATCATTTTTAACTCAGCAAGCCAGCAAGCTGCTAATATGCATACAGGGAAAAGAAAAGAACCAAAGGTGATTTAGCCAATCAGGAAAATAGCCATCAAAATTTCAGGAATTGGCAAACCCCTCTGAAGAAAAGTAATATGTGTAAATGGTCTCAAGTTTCTAATTGAAAGACACAAACTAGTTTAGTGGATAAAAACTACTACATCCAGCTGTTTGTCTGCCTAAGACAGAACTAATTAACAAACAAATACCGACTGGACATCAAAGGATGGAAAACAAGTAGAAGGTGAAACAAGTGGAAGCTCAAAACTAGTAGGGATAGGCATTATTTTATCTGAACAAACTATCCTTCAGAGCAAAATTAGCTGAACAAGATAAAGTCCTAATGTATTAATAATGGGAACAATATCCTCAAATAAAGTAATATTAAATATTTATGCAATCAACATTGAAACACCCAATTTCTTAAAAACCAATGCTAATAGAAAAATAGACACACCAAAATACAAAAATAGCAAGTGATTTTAATATCAAAATCTAGGCAATAAATAATGCATCCAGACAAAAATCATCAAGAGACTGATGATCTAACCTGTATTATAAATGAAATGGAATCAGCAACAACTGAAGAATATGAATTCTTCTTTACATTGACACACAAAGACAAGTATCCCTCCCAAGAAGACCCATAGTGCG
>JADRCD010030078.1:0-10174 GCA_019843815.1 Montemys delectorum
AGAACATGGAAATTTGTATAGAGAAGAAATATTCAGAAAGAAAAATTTACTTTTATAATTTTTGTATTCATTAATTGAATAATATGATTAATTATATACTATAGGATAGTTCATCAGAAAATTATAAGTTTAAAAATCTTTTACTTTATAAATGATTTATGTATTAATGATTTCATTTTATGCTAGGACAAATTTGTTTCCATGAAACACATCTTTTAGTAAGGATTTTTATAAAAAGAGAAGCAGAGACACACATGCTTGTACCAAAAGGAATTCTATAAAACCATAAAAACAAAATCCATAATATAGATATGTATTATGCATGCATGTATGTATGTATATGCAAAGGACCTCTAAGGTTAAAAAGAATCCCCTGATACAACATTTTATCAAGGAACCTCTGAAGATAACATTGAATTTGTTGCCTGTTGGGGAGCTACAGCTGGGCATGGTACTTACCCTTAAGAGTAATTTGTTTCTCAAGTGAGACTCCCATGGAGAAAACAATTTTTTTCAGTTGCAAGTGGTTGTCAATTGGATGTAGCTTCTGGGTTAAGGATGGAGCCAAATGTTCCTTCACTTCTTTCAGCTGTAGGTCCCCATCTGGTGAAGGCCTATGCTAAACCTGTGCATGCTGCTTCACTCTCTGTGAGTCAGAATGTTGCTTGAGAGTGTTGTGTTTGGAAGGTCTTCTTTCCTTGGTGTTTTCCAACACTCTGGCTCACACATTCTTTCTACCTCCCAAACACATTATGGCTCCAGTTCCACAGAGTTGCCTAATGTGTGAGGGGAGGAATCTGATGGAGACGCCCCATTTAGGAGTATTCCAAGGAATCCTACTGTTTGTATATCGTCTAGCTGTGGGTCGCTGTTTTTGTTCCCATCTGCTACATGAGAAGGCTTCTATCATGATGGCTGGACAAGGCAATTCATACATTTCTTGTGCTTTTTCTTTGTCTCCTTTCCTTCTGATTCTTTGTTTTATTCTATTTTTCTTGGTTTTTGTTTTATCTAATTTTATTTTATTATTATCCCTTAGATGCCTGTTTGCTTTCTTTTTCTTCTTTTTTTCCCATTAATTTATTTTTTGATTCACTCTACATCCCAGTCCCTGACCCCCACCCTTTTCCTTCCCTCATACAGTTTCTCTCCAATCACCCCTCAGCTTCTCCTCTGAGAGGGTGGAGTTTCCTTTTGTGTATCCCCCCACACACATCAAGTCTCTGCAGGATTAGGTACACCCTCTCCCACTGATGCAAGACAAGGTATCCCAGCCAGGGGAATGAATTCTACAGACAGACAACAACTTTAGGGACAGCCCCACTCAAGTTGTTGGGGTCCCACATGAAGATTGAGCTGCACATTTGCTACATATGTGCAGGGGACCTAGGTCCAATTCATGTATGCCCTTTGGTTGGTAATCCAAAGAGAGACCCCAAGGGTGCAGGTTAGTTGACTCTGATAGTCTTCCTGTGAAGTTTCCGGAGACTGAGGGAATGTGTACTGCCAACCAAAAAATGGCCCAACTTGAGACCCATCCTATGAGCAAGCACCAATTTCTGACACTATTAATGCTTGCAAGAAAGGAGCTGTCTTAGGATTTTACAGCTGTGAAAAGATACCATGACCAAGGCAACTTTTATAAGGACAGCATTTAATTGAAACTGGCTTGCAGGTTCAGAAATTTAGTCCATTATCATCAATGCAGGAACATGGAAACATCCAGATAACATGATAAGGGAGGAGCTGAGAATTCTACATCTTCATCTGAAGGCTGCTATCAGAATACTCACTTCCAGACATCTAGGAGTAGGGTCTTAAAGCCCACAACCACAGTGACATACCTACTCCTAAAGGGTCATATCTTCTATTAGTGCCACTCTCTGGGCCAAGCAAATACTAATCATCAAAGGAACCAAAGGTGATTCTCCTCTGAGAGGCTCCACCCAATCGCTGACCGAAACAGACTCAGAAAGTCACAGCCAAATATTAGACAGAGCCTGGGGACTCTTATGGAAGAGTTGGGGGCAAGATTGATGGCTTATTTAGTTTCTAACAAGAAACAAAACCTTGTGGATCTTGGTAGCAAGTAAGATAAAGAAGAACTGAAGGAGCCAGGGATGAGAAACCATACTTGGAATATATTGCACACACACACAAAAAAATCTATTTTCAATAAAATACAAATAGAAAGAAAAACATATTTGGAGTACTAGAAATTTTATTATATCTGCTGTTTTCAATATTCAGATATTCATATTATAAAATCTGAAAAGAATGGATAATATACTACACATTTTATGCTTTCTTCAAATTAACTAGATACTCTGAATAACTCTTGTGATATGTTTCAGTAAATTAATTTAATTTGGGATCTAATATATTTTTAAAAAATTTTGTTCATTAATTTTATTATAATACCTGCTTTGTGATTAAAGAGTTTTGAAGACCAATATGAATCTTTTTTCTAAGAACAGTCTCAGTAATTCAACTGTAAATGACTTACAAATTTTTAACAAGAAATTTAATCACCAATGCCAAAATTTCTTTCATTTTATTACCATAATTACAAACAACTAAATGATTGCTTCTCTATTACTTTGTCTTTGTGAATTAAATCATATTTATATCCCAAAGTAGCAGTTTGGAAATCTTTAAGGATATGAAAAATTATACTTTGTAAAATGTAATATAATTTGTACATATAACATTTCTGAGGTGGTCATATAATGTAACAAGATCTTTTCCATTCCAATAGTATGTAAGTCTTATATATCTTGATATTTCAGCCTAAATGTGCTTCAGTGTTTTGTTATAAAATATAATTGTTGTTTTCAAATGCAGCAGGAGTAAGCATAAATGTAAGTACAACTTTCAATAAAAACTACATACAGAGCAATTTCCCTTGATAAATTATCATACTTTGCAAACAGAATTTGCAATATGTGAACTAAAATGTACTAATTTCTCTGAACTAGCAGAAATGATAGGAACATTTGGTAATAGACACATATCTTCAATATGAAGTTATCACAGCACATGGTAATTTGTTTTCTTACACAAATCAGAAGTCATTCAACAACAGGGACATATTCTGAGAGAACCATATCAATATTAAATAATTCTTCCCTATCTATTATCAACATCTGTGAGCTAAGAAATACAGTCATAATCTATTATATACTTTGAAAATGATACAGTAGATTATGAATAAACTTTTAGTAAGAGTTTTGAAGCAGTATGGTCTTATAAAGTCTTTTTTTAGAAAGAAAGAATATATAAAACAAAAGGAAAAGTTATAGATCACAGTTACTTTTATTTTAACCAAAGTATCATGAAAACATTTGTGTTATTTGTCAAGAGACATTGAAAACTGACTTACAGAAGAAAGTGACATAGATATTTGATATTACCTTGAATTTTTTTGTCATTAGCTACTTTAGAACTTTTCCTTGAATTAACTTTAATAGTGTACTTCAAAATGCATACTTTTGTGAGTGCTAAATACCAAAGGATTATTTTATAATTTTACATATCTTAAGTTATCAAAAAAGAATAAGTTATGGAATTTTTCTCATGTATATTTTGTTTAATTTATTTTCATTTAATTGTCCTACTTTCAAATGATAATTAAGTACAAGAGTGTTATTAATTTAGTATTTTCCAAGATGTACTATACATTGTATAGCATAATTGGTTCTATTTTTATACATAGTTTTGAAATATTAGATTAAGTAAACTTATTGATGGCTCATTGCTGCCCTTAACAGCAATGTATGTAGTTATGTTTTCATACAGGGGGTAGTTTGCCACAGTTTAAGGTTGAAATTTTTGTACTGAGGAGCACTTAATGCTAAGTTTGGAGACTATTTTTCTAGGCTAGTCTAAATATTGTTTTGTTGATTGTATCACAAGTTAATAAATTGAAAATATTTTGATCATATTAGCACTTTTCCTTTATACTTTGCTGTGGGCCTGGGTGCCTCTCTGCTGCTGTCTAGAGCCCTGTGCTGCTGAGGCCTGGAGCTGTATGGTGTTAGTTAGTTAATTAAAAGGAGGCAATGTATGTGTGAGATATTTTTATTATAGGAAAGAGAAAATAGGCTGGCTATGTAGAGAGAAAGAAAGGAGAGGAAGGAGAAGAGAAGAGAAGAATAGAGAAAGGAAAGAAGGTAAGGAAGAATGCAAGAGGGAGAACAAAGAGCAGGAGAGAGAGGAAGAAGGCAAGAGAAGAGAACAAAGAGCAAGAGAGAGAGGGAGAAGGCAAGAGTGGAAAGAGGGCAAGAGAAGGGACAAAGTGCAAGAGAGAAGGGAGGGTGCGAACCACCCCTTATATTGTATGAGGCATGGCTATCTGTGGGGCAGGCCATGTCTAGCTGTAGTCAGGTGACTAGGGGTAGGTTCCAGCTAGAATGCTGGGAGCTTGGGGCATTTTCTACCTGATAAGAGCACACATCTCCTGAGGGGGCAACTGTGAGAGGTTGTGACTGAAACCTGAGCCAAGGTCCAAGGTGTTACAGCTGAACTCATATCATCCCTTGTGAACAGAAATTACCCACTAGGTGCTCCGGAGCTCTAGGCCAATTACTCTATAGGGCCTAGGTTACCTCAACAGACCACTCCCCTAGACTTTGTTTACATTTTTCATTACCAGATAATATTTTTTAATCATGAGGATTTTACATTTCTTAAATTTGAAACGGCAAAGTTCAAGTAATCTTTTTATTCAGAGGCCCATATATAATTTTACTCTGAGTTAAAAATACAACCTTATCCACAATTATCCTTATCAAAACAACTGTGTTCTTGATAAATGGCTGCCAACAGACACTTTTCTGATAACTCTATGTAAAAGTTTTAGTCAAAGGCACCATCAGCAGATATAAGAGACAACACATTTGTTTCCTTGCTGGGAAGTCTGAATTTATGATCTAATTCTATGTGTTTGTTTATTTATTGTTTGTAATCATTTAAAACAGAGATTCATATAGCCAAGGCTGGCCTCAAACTTGCTATGTAAACAAAGATTACTTTGAATTCCTTATTCTCCTGCTTCTACTGACCTAATGTTAGAATTACCAGCATGTCTGGTCTTTCAGTTTCAGCATTTGAGAATGAATTGAAGGCCTCAAACATGATGAGTAAACTTTTGATGAGCTGTTTATGCAACCCACAATAATGCCTTCTTAAATTCTGTCATGAACCATCTCAGTTCCACTATATTAACATGATTATAAAAATGCTCTGCTTTAAAATGTATCTTAGTCAGTAATAGAAGCCATACATAACTGGATGAGTCTCCTTGCCGACTTCATCTCTGAAATGAGCAGGTACAACACTTAATGGAATATTACATTTGGCCTTGTACTAATTCTGATTGCTCCTAAGCTGTAAAAGTGAGCCTTGAGCCAGAGAGTTCTCTTCTATAGTGCAAGGGTCTCAGCAGGAAGCTGATCAACTCACATACCTGAAAGCCTTTATCATCTCATTAGTTTCCAATTGTTGGCTCCTAGGAGTTCTCACACATCATTTAACTAAAGCCTCAGCTGGTCTTTGTCAGCTCTCATCAGGGCATCTGCATCCCAGTGATATCAAATCAATTTTATATCACGATGTAAGTAAAGTTGTAAGTTTGCTTGGCCAGCTTCTAGGAACCACATTGTAATAACTGCAATCCAGCATTTCTAAAACCTGTGTTTTAAAACTGCTGCCAGGTAAAGGACCATAATGGACTTAGGAAGACCAATTAATTAGGATTCTGTTTCACCTGTCAGACTTGTTTAGCAATATCCAAGTTAACAGCCCTGTGCTGATTCCAGGTGTGTTGCTCAATTTCTGAACATTCTTGTTGGCATTTTAGAAGAGTTTAAAGCACCTGGCATCAACCTTGGCATCACATTAAATTATCTATGGATGTTAGAAAAATATGGGTGTCCATGTTCTACCTTGAGAGCTACTGATCTAATTGATCTGGGGTAAGCCTTGGTCATGGATACTGTTTGAAGAAATAGTCCTCCAGATTCTAGTGTGAAGCCAGGATTGAAAACTTCTACTTTAGAACTGGATCAGTTCCTTGAGAAAAACTCAGTTACTTGAGTTTTTCTATCTGTTACATAAATTTTTCTTAGTTTAATTAACAATGTGTTCCATCAAGGAAAAAAGAAATTTAATTGAGGGCTTTATTATTAAGCTAATATGCATTCTGCACTGCCTCTAGAAATATCTACATTTTAATACTGTCATTTTTTCTTAGACTTAATATGGAAGAGAGTTGTGATAATGTCATAAGTAACAAGTACATTAAACAACTAGCAATTATTTATTGAACATTTACCAAAATAAAGTCTATGGGAAATTGACGATGTCTAAAATATTTCCTTGACTTTGAGGCACAACACTTTTTTTTTAAAGATTTATTTATTTATTATATGTAAGTACACTGTAGCTGTCTTCAGACACACCAGAAGAGGGCATCAGATTTTATTACGGATGGTTGTGAGCTACCATGTGGTTGCTGGGAGTTGAACTCATGACCTTCGGAAGAGCAGTTGGCGCTCTTAACTGCTGAGCCATCTCTCCAGCCCCGGCACAACACTTTTTTGTGGAGGCATATTTATTTGAAATAATAACCCAGATTACAAAATAAAACAATGCATTACAAATTTAAATATATATATCCATATTTATCAGTCTCATTGTCCCAAAACTGGTGAAATTCTCTTGTACCTTGGGAATAAGATTGCCATCAAAGATATGAAATATGAGGGTGATAGATTTGAACTATTACAGGGCATAGGAAGTGATGTAAAGTTATGAAAACTGGAATTAAGGCTCAAAGCACAATATTTGAGAAATAGTTACAGACCAAAGTTTCTTTGATAGATAACTGAACCACAGTCTTAGTTGCTTCTTCTTCCTGGATCCACAGGTTGTAAGAGTTCCATCTTTTCATATTATCTTTGCACATGCGACTTACCAGCAGTAGGTAGGATGACAATGGCTTTAGGTCTTTCACATTTCCGCTTGCCTTCTGTGTTGACTGTAGAAAAAGTCCTGGCAAGCCTGTTGAAGAATGGAAATTATAGGATCAAAGCATATTTGGAGTATTAGTATAAGTTTCATATGCAGAATAAACTCAGCCAAGGTGAATAGAGCTCTCTAGCCATACTCCAGTTTACTGTATACACATGAACAATAAATACACTAAACAATAGATAATATTCCTATAAGTGGAGTGGAGTAGTGCTACAACTAAAAGTATGCTTCTATAAATATTTTCATTTCTCCAAGTTTGACAATATGAAAATTAGTCAGAATAAGATTACAATTTCAAGTGCTCTTTTTACTGTTACTTATTTCACAAATAATTTTAGGATTGTGCCTGGATATTCAGGAGTGTTTGTAGACAAATTTTCTTTCAGATGCAATCATCTAGAGGATGACCTAAACCCTAAAAGACAAAGTCTTATTTTTAGAAACAATTTAAATTTACCTCATCACACAGGAAATTCGGAGAGGAGAAAGGAATTTGACTTTTTTATTTCAGGAGTTGTACTTGAAGGGAACGAAAGCAATAATCCCTTCTAAACTTAATTTACTTTTGCCTGATGCAAACGTTTTCAAACCATGACCAATTGCTCCTAATAACAGCTCAAATACCAGTTTTATTGGAGTGTTGATACTCTCAAGAATAGAGTCACCCACACAACCATCACATTTTTGCTAAAATTCAAAGGAAAAGCAATATTGAGTGAGCCTTGTAGAATTAACAAGGAGCAAATCAACAAAGAACTTAAGGAGGTGTGAGGAAAACCACAAATATACTTAATTCTCTCCTAATGTTCAACCATAGTTACATTAACTTGCTTCCACCTAATAGCATTGTAAAAGAAGGTGAATATAGCACAGGCTCATCACACTGCCTGAAAACAAAGAAGTGAGACTAAAGATTAACTTTGACTGTAAGTACACATCAGTTACTGGTCTAAGAATGACTTATTTTATCATACATTTTGTTTGACATATTGTGAATGATAGCTTTAAGTTTCAGTTTGACCAAGCCTAGAGTTACCTGAGAAAGAAGTCTCAATTGAGAGATTGCCCAGTTCTGATTGGCTGGTGCATGTGTCTATGGAGATTGTTTTGTTTTTTTCATTGATGTAGGAAGGGCCAGTCCACTATAGGCAGCACCATTATGTGACAGGTGGCTCTGGACTGTACAAGAAAGCTAGTTAAATCTTTGCCCTTTCCCACATCTACATAAAGAATGAAGACGATTCTCAGCAATCGAATTGTCAACATTTCAGAATGTGTAGGCATCACAGTGAAGGGTTGTAGAGTTTCCTTGGAAAGAAAAATAAAAAGGCTCCATTTGAAAAAATAAGTTGAGCAACATAAAGGAACTGTTCACTGTTCACACTACGTGTTCAGGACATAATCAAGGATGTTACACTGGGATTCCATTATAAGGTGAGGTCTAGGTGTGCTCACTCCTCATTAATGTCATTATGTGGGAGTGCAGGTCTTTGGCTAAAATCTGTAACTTTTTGGGTGAAAAATACATCCACAAGGTCTAGATGAGGGCAGATGTTACTTGTTCTGTTTCTCAAGAAAAAAAGGATGAATTGATTTTTGACAGAAATAATGTTGAACTTGTGTCAAATTTAGCAGCTCTGATTCAGCAAGCCACAACAGTTCAAAACAAGGGCATTAGAAAGTTTTTGGATGGCATGTACATGTCTGAAAATGGAACAGTGAAGCTGACTAATGAGTAAGACCTAGGTTACCCAGTTTTGGAAACAAGATCCTGTGTTACAAATACAACTTAGTCTTTTGTGACAACAGAAGATTTATATTGAAGAATTAAGAATGAGAGACATAGAGAGAGAGAGAGAGAGAGAGAGAGAGAGAGAGAGAGAGAGAGAGAGAGAGAATGAATGAAAGAGAGAGGAGGGAGAGAACAAAAACTACCTAAGGTTGAGCCTTTGAATGAACCAATAAGCAGCATTCCTCCATGATTTCTGTTTCAAGTTTCTGCTTATGTCCCTGTTCTGACTTCCTTAATGATGGACTGTTATCTGTAGACTGAAATAAAATCTTTCCTGCACAACAATGAAACTAGAGAGCCCAATTTTTTTCTGTAATCAATGTTGAAGAAGTCCATAACCTGCTATCTGACTCTACTTCACTTTTTAAAAATGATGTTTTCCTTTTATTATCTCATTCAGTTAGCAGTTATAACAGCTAACTTCTTCTGCTAAGATACTTCATTGTTTCCCTTACTATCTCCTAAACATTAGCACTTGCATTGAATTTTGGGTCTTGTTTAGACAGATAACTTCATGATATACCTTATGCTTAGCATGTGTGAGACTATGAGTTTATTTTCTGACACACATACAGAATTGACTATATTTTTTCCACAGTATTCATACTGATATTTTAAATGCCCCTACTGTGTCACCTTTTATAGTCTTTTGTGGTTTGATATGAAATGTTTTCTTTACTCCTCATTTCTGCCCTTTGTAAAATTATCATTAAGTAATTTAATTGTGTTTTTTGGTTTCTAATTTACAATAATTTATATCATTTTTTATGAACTTTTAAATTATATTACAATTACAGTAGAGTATGGTACCTAGTTTTTAAAAGTGGGTGATGTTTGCTCTTTCTATAAAAAAATCATTGGTTTAAATAATATTTCCTTGATTTCATACAATAAATCATTTCTCTTAATATTACATGGAAATCTTGTATTTTCTCAATTAGTCAAGCTGTGTGAGAATTTTCCCTTAAATGCTTCATATAATTGAGTTTGTTCTGTATTTGCAACTTCACACATCAAAAGGTGTTTTCTTATAAACGGTAAGAATAATGGCAAATTTATTCATCTCTCATGAGTTGCAGTTTACTTTGTAAATATGCTTTTTGGGTATATACTTACTTGAAAATACTTGAATTTCTGCACTGTTACTAGTTTATTTTTAAAATTGATCTTTATTTTTAATCATATCTCTGCATATAGTCTCTGTGTATATGCAAGTTATTGCAGGTGCTTGAGGAGACCAGAGGCAATGGATCTCTTACAGATGGTGTTACAGGACATTGTGAGCCACTATAGGTGCTAGGAACAGAATTCAAGTCCTTTTCATGAGCACTAAGTAATTTAAACCAG
>JADRCD010030083.1:0-13347 GCA_019843815.1 Montemys delectorum
TCCTTCTATCTTGTTAACAGGAATCAAATACATTGTCTGTATAACGTATACAATATGAAAAGCAATATTGTGTTTAAATTAGGAGTACCTGCTAGAATTTAAAGACTAAAATACGATAAAGGCTAAAGTATGGTATTGAGTTTTTGTTTACCTTGGAGCCAGCTTTTTTTTTTTTTTTTCATCACCACGCAGCATTATCTCAGAAGGAATGTGATTACAGCAAAGGAAGATCTGCACCCACTTGAGATGACCTATTTTGAGAGGCTTATAGATGATAATTTTCCGGCCTTATCAGACAAAGAATTTCTAGAAATTGGGTTCCTGATAATTGACAGAGCCTCCTGAGAAACATCAATCCTTAACGCCCACAGAGATCACTCCAAAATATTTGAAAGCACTCTTTAAATGTTGTTACACTATATATATATATATATATATATATATATATATATATATATATATATTTAAAGGCAATAATCTGGAAGCTTTACTCCTCATAATAAATTTGATCCAGAAAGTAAAGTTGGGGACAGTACACTTTGTGAATGGAAGCAAATGCCAAAGTTAGCTTTTATTTTTTATTATTCTCAGTACAGATAGTTTGAGGTCGTTTCTGTTTTCCCCTTAAAATGACACAGACTATAATTATGCCAGCATTCAATTATAAAGTTTATATTTTGAAAGTGAATCTGACAGTTTCTATTCAAAATCTAGCCTCCGTCTTTTGTTCAGTGCCTGTAATAGATTATGGAAATGGCCTGTATTCATTACTGATAAGCATGTCTTTAGGCTTTGGGTTTCTTTACATTCATAGGGTAAAATCAGTGGATGCCACTATGCCAGACATTCATTTCTGGTTAGTGCCAGTTAGAGAAGTGGAAAATACAAACAAACACTTTAACGCTATGTGCTGACACTTTTAAAACTCTGTATTTTCATAGCCTAAAACTTTTTTGTTTGTTTGTTTTGTTTTTTGTTTTGTTTTGTTTTTGTTTTCGAGACAAGATTTCTCTGTGTAGCCCTGGCTGTCCTGGAACTCACTCTGCAGACCAGACTTGCCTGGAACTCAAAAATCTGCCTGCTTCTGCCTCCCAAGTGCTGGGATTAAAGGCGTGTCCCATCACTACCAGGCTTGCCTAAAACCTTTTAATGAGGACATTATTAAAAGCATTTCAAAGACATTGCCACTTGATAAACATGGAACTTTTGATGTCCTATTTGTGAAAATTGTAAGAGTCTGTAACAACAGCAAAAACCATATTACAAAGTAAAATGACCTTATTCCTCTATTTTGCTGTTTATATTTACTCAATTTCCTGCTCCTGCCCATTTGTACCTCTGAAATCTTTGACAAACATTAATTTTAAGCTATGTCTGTCTGAATTCAGACCTTCAGCATATGACTTCCATACTTAACACCTTTTTCTAATGTATACTCTGACCCAAAATTCCACACAGTGTATTAAGGAAAAAAGCTATTTAAGTGTAAAAGCCAGTCTCTGATTGAAATGCTTCAAGGTACACCATTGCTCTTACAGGAATCTAAACATCATTTTGACATCTCGTAAACTCCAGAAACTTCCTTTCTTTGCCTCTTTCATTTATATCTTTTTTTGTCTTAAGTTTAAGATACAACACAAATCCATTAGCAATACTTATAAAAATATACAATATCTTACTTGTGTGGCTTTACTTTTGTCTTCATGCCTGTACCTGCATTTGTTTGTCTGTTTTTTGTATAGTCAACTTGCTAAAATTCTCCATACATCCCCAATGTCTCCTTTCCGTGCAATAGTATCAGAATCATTCATGTGAATTTCTTATTACATCATTCCCACATTAGGCTATGAAGTTATGCATATCTTCAACAGGATTGTGACCTCAAATGAACCTGGTTCTTAATACATGAATATATAATGTGTTAGGGCATACTCATAGAACATAACCCAAGACAGGATTTGGCATGCATGTGATTGATATTGGAAGTCATCTTCTGGAAAAAAAATACTTGGATATGGGGAATGCGGACAAGGAATTTGGGAGCTGAGTAAGAACCAGGAATCCTGTTAATTCTAGGGTTGGCAATACCTTAAGCTCTTCACTATACAATTATCCTCTTGGGATACTGTCTTTTGACAGTAGGCCATACTCAAAAGGGTACCAATTTTCCTGAAAGGTGTTTTTTCTCAATTAAATATAAATTTCAAAGAGGAAATCACTGAGTTGTGAGTATTCAACATTCACAAATTAGCTAGAAACAGGATTCATCAGCTTGGTAAAAGAAAAGGAGACTTGAACATTTCTGAGAAAATC
This sequence comes from Montemys delectorum, assembly GCA_019843815.1. Taxonomy (NCBI): domain Eukaryota; kingdom Metazoa; phylum Chordata; class Mammalia; order Rodentia; family Muridae; genus Montemys; species Montemys delectorum. Next base: position 2,314 of record JADRCD010030083.1, read on the forward strand.
ACTGATGTCTTTTTTTTTTCAACACTGACATTTAGTTTAGTTTAAACACAGGACCATATGCATGCCCATCAAGTGCCCCTACTCTACAACTGAGGTACACCATTTTTTAAAGATTTTTTTCTTTCTTATTTCCTTTTTTTTCCTTTTTATAGGGTCTAGCTAAATAATACAGAGTGACCTTAAATTTCCTGTATACCTCATGCTGGTCTTGATCACCTGATTCTCTTGTCTTCACTCTTGTGACTTACAGACATGTGCCACCACACCTGACACTTACATATTCATATTAGGATGCAATATGTGTGAGTTCTATGATTAGATTATTTTTTAGAATTCAACCTTTAAGCTTGTTACCATGGAAATATTTTGAGCTCTTACATATGTAGGAATAGTGACTTAATTAAAATACTTTTTCTAATCTCATTTGAATATATTGACATTTTCCAGTGTATATAGCTTTTGTTCATGAAATGATACTTCAGTATGAACTCTCTGGAAAGCAATTAGTTCAGAGTCCCAATTCTATCACTGCCTTCATCTAAGTTCTCAAATTTTAGAGTGGCATAAGAAAGAATTAAGGATATTACTTTCTTCTTTTATTTTCCAACACATTTTTCTAGCTTCATAAACTCACATTTGTTTTAAAGGAATATGTAGTGCAGAGGTATACAGAAGGGGGATATTCTCATGAAATCTTTTCTTTGAAGATTGAACTTCTTAATCAAGGCTTTATATAAGGAGATTTTATTCTGGAAGAAAGAAAAACAGATATCATATTATTGCTCTCCACAATTACTTGTAGTATTTTTTATCAGAGGATGAAAATTTGGAAGTTTACCTGCTAAATTACATAACAAAAAAGTATCTAGAAATATTTTATTGATTTTTCTAAGTAGAACATATGCCCTGAAATAAAGAAAACCCAAAGGAACTGAATGTATCAATAGTAATTTTCATCAGTACTAGTAAAAATTTATGTGATCATATGTCCTTTAAGATCTGAGATATCTTGCTACACAATGTTAGCGAATACTTTGTGATACTATCAAAATATCTCTTATGGAGATGCTGCTATATAGTAGAGTGAAATGTCAACATTCCCCTAATTTAGTTTATACTAATTAATGGAAAAGGGTACATGGAAAGAAAATAGAGAAATTTTACAAATAATGCAAACTATAAGAAATATTGAAAGAAAAAAAACCAATTCTGTCATTTACTGAAATATTTATTGAAATATTTTGATAGGCCTTAACATGATTATTTTTTATTTGTCATATTTTTTTTTCTTAGAAGTTACTGAAATCTCAAGTATACAGATAGTGTTGATGTGTCAGCCATGTTGGAATCTGTTGTTTTTTATGTATGCCAGGGAAGGGGATATTAAAAGATTCTGTCACCAGATATCTTGCAATATGCCTGCTATACTAAGATTTGGCAACTGAGGCAAGTGGGTAGCAGCTTAGGCATATGGCAAGACTCAGGTCATTATTGCTGCACTGTGATAGTTGATCTGAAAAAGCAATGGTCTTAAGATTTTCTTTGGGAGATGGTACTTACATCCACAAAATCTTACCCCTTGGCTTCCTTATTTGCCACCACAATTTCATTTTTGTGATTCCCTCAGTGTTCGCAGCAGTCAGAGCAGTAACTGCTTACCTCTGTCTCTGATTATGAAACTGCTATCAGAGCTCAATTCAATAATTTTATTTCTTCCCATAATGCTTAAGTATAACATATTCATTTCAGATGTTATCTGTATGGGTCTAATCAGTGAAAGAAATGGCATTGTAATTCAAACAAAATTTCTATCATAAATTATCAAGTTATAGAGAATTATCAAATGTAAAAGGGTATTGTAATACTAAAGGGATACTCTAATATCAAGAAAAAAATACATCATTCTACTTGGGCTACCATAACAAAATATAATAGATGGAGTGGTTTATATGATGGTAGCTTATTTCTCCTAGTGCTAGTACCTGAAAAGACCAATATCAATGTACCAATCAATTCAGTTGTAGTGATGGTTCTTTTTATAACCTACCTTTATTCTGTGTACTTACACAATGAACTCTTTGTGAGTCCCAATGGAAGAAAGAACAAGCTTTCATGTTTCTACATCTAAGGGCACTAATCCTATCAGAAGGAGCCACAGCCTTCTGACCTAATCTAATTCCAAATACCCATCTCCAAACACTAACATAGTGTGTTGTTACTGCTTCCATGTATGCAGGGGGAGGGGGTTACACAAACATTCAGTTCATGGCAAAAGAGACCCTTAATTGATAGTGGACCAGTTGCCCTTCTCCAAACAAATAAAATGGAAATTCCAAGTAATGGATCCCATTATTTTTCTCTCACTAGAGCCGAGATGCAAATATTATTGAGAAAGCATTGCCATGCTTAACTGAATGTTAGACGTCACAGAGTTTCTGCATTAACAGAACTTGATGGCGATACACCTGCCCCTGGGGTTGCCAGAAACATTCTTTCTAATGTTCCTAGAGGAAATATTCATTAGATGATGTCTCACCTGAAAAATAGGTTTTTTTTTTTTTATTTTTTTTTTTTTTAACCAAGTTGCTGGGTACCATTCACTTTAGGAGTCCTGGGGAAACCCTATATGCTGCACAAACCTGCCAAGTAAGCATGGGAGAAGAGCAATTTCTCTCCAGCCCCCTCTACTGACAAAACTTCAGTACATCAGAAAAAAGAAAAACATTAAAGGCACATATTTTATTTTCAGAATGTTATCGTTACTAGAAAATTAAATTTGCTTTTTTTCTCTTCTTCTTCTTTTTTTTTTTAATCCACTTTACATCCCAATCTCTGCTTCCCCTCCCAGGCACCCCTCTGGGTCAGATGGCCATGAGAATGAAGGGAAATGGAGACCTGGTGGCGGTAGGGAGTTGGGGGACCTCTCTAGGGCGTGCCAGAGACCTGGGATAGAGGAGGCTCCCAAAGAATCAATGGGGATACAAAACCTGAAAAGATCACTTCCTGTAGCCAGGCAGTGATAGGGACACCAACCCACCCACAGAATCTTCGATCCCAAATTTATCCTGTGTACCAGAAATGCAGGGACAAGGGATGGAACAGAGACTAAGGAAATTGCTAATCAATAATCAGTCCAACTAGAGAACTATCTTGTAGGCAAGTAACAATCCCTTACACTATGAATGATACTCTGTTATGCTTGCAGACCTGTCTGTCCTCTGAGAGGCTCCACCCAGCAGCTGACTCAGACATATAGAGACATCCACAGCCAAACATTGCCTGGAGCATGGAAACTCTTATGGAAGTATTTTTGGGGGAAAGACTGATGACTCCAAAAGGGATAAGAACTCCACAAGAAGGCTAATAGAGTCAACTAACCTGGACCCTTGGGGCTCTAAGAAGTCTAACCACCAACCAAAGAGCATACACATTCTAGACATAGTCTATTCTCCTCCCTGTCTTGCTCCCCATATATGTAGCAGATGTGCAGCTTGGTCTTTATGTGGGTCTCAAACAGCTGGAAAAAATATTTTGAAGGTCAGGATTTATTTTTACAGAGTAAGCTAAATAGTATATTTATAACTGATTAATAATAAGTAAATAACGAGTTTAGTGGTACAAACTAAAACTAAACAAATGCAATGTTTGCAGCAGAGTAAACTTCTGAGGACAAACCTCTGTGTTATTCATCACTGTATATTCTAGATGTTTAGAATAAATCTGACTCAATAATATGCTCTGTAAACAGTTAAGTAAATGAATGAATAAGTGTATTGTTAATTCTTTTCTCTAATGATTTTCTTCTCTCTCCTCTCTTTATTACTGCAGCTGATGGATGCACTGATTGGTCTGTTGATATCAAGAAGTACCAAGTTTTGGTGGGAGAACCTGTTAGAATCAAGTGTGCACTCTTTTATGGTTATATCAGAACAAACTACTCTCTTGCCCAAAGTGCTGGACTCAGCTTAATGTGGTATAAAAGCTCTGGTCCAGGAGATTTTGAAGAGCCTATCGCCTTTGATGGAAGTAGAATGAGCAAAGAGGAAGACTCCATTTGGTTCAGACCAACATTACTACAGGACAGTGGGCTTTATGCCTGCGTCATCAGGTACTCTTTTAATGAAATTATTATTTATTCGATAAAGCTACACAGTATTTTCTAATACGTAAAGTTTCCTGCTGTCACATTCAACTATACGTATTGTCTCAATATTTGCATGTGTTGCCACGTATTAAATTTTAGAATGTAAATCATAAAAATTGGGATTGGAATTTATATTGAGACATTATTTCAAGCTTATGGAGAAAAGAGATACCATCTGGGTATCTACTTCTGTTGCCAGAAATTACTAAAGACTATGAAATTAAATTTATAGAGGAGATAAAATGTGGCAAATAAAATGTAAGCAAAGTCTTGCAGAAAAGATGCACAGTTTATTGCTAAATGGGCTGTAACATTTTGCTATTGCCCTTCACAGACAGACAGAGCAGAGACATCTCTGGTTCATGCACATCTGCAAAGATAATTTTGGTAATGCTTTGTGTGTGTGTGTGTGTGTGTGTGTGTGTGTGGTGCTTGAGTACACACAAGAAGAAGAGTATTCATGCTATATTAGGGAATATAAAGGTTCTGTTCTAGAAGGTTTTGTTAATGACAATTTTCAATAATATAAGAAAATCCCAAGTCTCCTTGGACAAAGATTAAAGTTAGTAACCAGTGTTTGTTGTTACCCCTAAGAGAATTAATTGCATATCTATACAACATTTTAAGACTAGAATGAAAAGTTTACAATTTACTTAATGATAATTCATCAAAACAGTATTCATTTAAAACATTAACAGTTAAAATTCTCTATAGATTGCTTTTGATAAGATTTCCGTTTTTACTATGTTAATCTTATCAATCTATGAGCATGGGAGATCTCTCAGTGTTCTGCGATCTTTGATTTCTTACTTCAGAGACTTGAAGTTCTTGTCATACAGATCTTTCACTTGCTTTGTTAGAGGTGCACCAAGATATTTTATAGTATTTTTGACTATTGTGAAGGGTGTTGTTTCTCTAATCTCTTTCTCATTCCCTTTATCCTTTGTGTAGAGGAAGGCTACTGATTGGAGTTAATTTTATATCCAGCCACTTTGCTGAAGTTGTTTATGTAGCAGTCCTCTGGTAGAATTTTTGGGGTCACTTATGTATACCATCATATCATTCATAGTGATATCTTGACTTCTTCCTTTCCAATTTGTATCCCTTTGACCTCCTTCTGTTGTCTAATTGCTCTGGCTCGGACTTCAAGTACAATATTGAATAGATAGGAAGAGAGTGGGCAGCCTTGCCTAGTCCCTGATTTTAGTGGGATTGCTTCAAGTTTCTCTCCATTTAATTTGCTGTTGACTGTCGGTTTGCTGTATATTGCTTTTAAATGTTTAAGTATGGACCTTGAATTCCTGATATTTACAAGACCTTTAACGTGAAGGAGTGTTGTAATTTGTCAAAGGCTTTTTCAGTATCTAATGAGATTATCATATTTTTTCACTTGAGTTTGTTTATATAGTGGATTACATTGATAAATATCCATATATTGAACAATCTCTGCATCCCTGGGATAAAACATACTTGATCATGATGAATGATGGTTTTGATGTGTTCCTAGGTTGGTTTGTGAGAAATTTATAGAGTATTTTATTCATCAATATTTAGAAGCAAAATTGGTCTGAAGTTCTCTTTCATTGTTGAGTCTTTGTATGATTTATGTATCAATGTAACTGTGGCTTCATAGAACAAATTAGGAACAGTTCCTTCTGTTTCTATTTGGTAGAATAGTTTGACAAGTATTGCTATTAGGTCTTCTTTGTAGATCTGATAGAATTCTGCACTAAAACCATCTGGCCCTGGGCTTTTTTGGTTGGAGACTTTTAATGACTGCCTCTATTTACTTAGACGTTATGTTACTATTTAGTTTATCTATGAATCAAGGACCTCTACATAAAACCAGATGCCCTGAATTTAGTAGAAGAAAAAGTGGGAAGTAGTCTTGAACACATTGGCACAAGGAAATTTTTCCTGAAGAGAACATCAATTACTCAGGCTCTAAGATCAACAATTGACAAATGGGACATCATAAAACTGATAAACTTCTATAATGGAAAGGACACTGTCAATAGGACAAAATAGCAGCTTACAAATTGGGAAAAGATCTTGACTAACCCTACATCTGACAGAGGGCTTATATCTAAAATGTATAAAGGACTCAAGAGGTTAGACTCCAAAAAACCCCCAAATAGCCCAATTTAAAATTGGGGTACATTTTTTAACTCAAACAAAGAATTCCCTACTGAGGAATCTTGAATGGCTGAGAAGCACCTAAAGAAATGTTCAACATCCTTAGTCATCAGGGAAATGCAAATCAAAATGACTTTGAGATTCTACATTTCACCAATCAGAATAGCTAAGATGAAAAACTCAGACAATATCAGACACTAGTGAGGATGTGGAGAAAGAGAAACACTCCTCCATTCCTGGTGGGAATGCAAGCTGATACAACCACTTTGAAAATTACTCTGGTGACTCCTCAGAATATTGAAAATAGTTCTACCTGAAGACCTAGCTATACCACTACTAGGCATATACCCAAAAGATACCCCAACATATAACAAGGATACATGCTTCATTATGTTCATAGCAGCCTTATTTACAATAGCCAGGACCTGGAAACAACCCAGATGTCCCTCAACAGAAAAATTGCTAAATTTAATAATGGAATATTATTCAGCTATTAAAAACAACAACTTTACAAATCTTGCAGACAAATGGATGGAACTAGAAAACATTATCCTGAGTGAGGTGACACAGTCCCAAAAAAACATACATGGTATGTACTCACTGATAAGTGGATATTAGCACAAAACCTCAGGTTGCCCATAATACAACTTACAGACCATATGAAGCTAACAAGATGGAAGTCCAAAGTGTGGATGCTTCACTCCCAATCAGAAGGGGGAACACAGGAGGCAGAGGGAGGAACGGAGGGTTCTGGGTGAGGTGACATTAGCCAAAATACTGAACAGAGCAGAGATAGAACCTGAAGAGACCACCTCCAATAGATAGACATGGCCCCCGGTTAAGAGGTGAGGCCATCTACCCATCTCAAAATCTTTAACCCAAAATTATTCTTGTCTAAAGGACACTTGGAGAAAAAAACTAGAGCAGAGACTGAAGGAAAGGGCATCCAGAGACTGCTCCATCTTGGGATTCGTTCTGTTTGCAGACACAAAACCCAGACACTATTGCTGTTGCCAAGAAGTACTTGCAGACAGGAGTTGGTATAGCTGTCCTCGGAGAGGCCCTGCCAGTATCTGACTAAGACAGAAGCAGATACAGGCATCCATTGGACTATATCCTCTACTATACACATGCTGCCAAAACAATCAGTCCCACCATGTATAGTCCTTGGTTGGTGGTTGGGTCCCTGGGAGCTCTGAGGGTACTAGTTAGTTCATATTGTTGTTCATCCTAAGGGACTGCAAACCCTCCAGCTCCATAGAACCTTTTTCTAACTCCTTCATTGGGGACCATGTACTCAGTTCAAACAACCTGCTCATAATGAACTATCACTTAATTTTGTATTTCCTATGTGTCATGTAAAAAAAAAAAATCAGGTGACTATATAAGACACATAAATGTGGGGTCTTTCACTCATCTGAATGTTAGAAATTCTGCTTGTTAAGACACTCATTTTCATTATTTGTTGTTGTGTTAAAATAATGTGTCACATTAGCAATTAGAATTTTAAAAGCATTGACCTGTAATTCTTTTGTATGTTTAAATATAACCTCTGATCCAGTCCTCTGAGAAATTGCATTAAAGGGATCTCTGAATTTAGAGTTGCAAGGATGAATGAAAAGTTGACAATTTTCCAAAATGATGACATTTGCCATCTGTTCCTATGGCTACATTTTAATGGAAGGTGAAACTGAAAGGCAAAAGCTTAAAGTTTAATGCGTGTCAAGCAGCATTCCAGAAAAAGTGACAAAATGAAGAAATAGTATCATTCCCCACTGAAATTCAAGCATGCAATTGATTTGCAGCTTATGGTGGTATGGCTTCCTTTTCCAATTTGGAGAAAGGTACTCAAAATCTTTATAAAAAGGATTTAAGACAACATGGCTTGCTGCTGAAGAGTATGAGCCTAAGGGCTATTAGTTGAGTCTCTGACATTTTGGCACATTGTTAGCTATCAGGCAGGCCACAAACTGTCACCATTAGTTTCTGAATAATCCACTAGCAAAGAATGTTAGAAGTTTCAAACCTTTAGATTCTAACGGAAGGTTGCAGTTTTCTTATATGTCCTTGGTATTAACTTACCAAAGACATAGTTTTACAAGCCTCTATGTACAGCTAATTCATATTTATACCTAAATATGAGCAGTAAAGTTTTGTGTGTCACAGAGCACTTATGATTTCTATTAGTATAATGAACAAAGTCCCCTTCCCTTTTGATTTAGTATAAAATTTTGAAAGAACAACACTGCATGATTTCTTGAACCATAGAAAGTACTTCATATTCAGTTTTCTGTATTTTTTATTTTATTGCTTTACATAAAAAGAACGAAAGAGATTAACAGTTTATTTCTATCATTACCATGTATAGAAATAAGTATTCTTTATAAAAGAATACAAACTTCCACGGATTCCTGACCTTCTCATTATAATTTTTCATTTCAAAGAGTTGTGTCCAATTAGCAGTTTCCTATATAGAGCTGCCCCAAGTGGAGACATACTGTCAATGCATCCTTTTTATTCAACGTGTAATTTCAGAATTGATTACAAAAATCATAAATCACGAGAAGAAATAATATATAGTGATATGGTGGAGCCTTTTCTAAGGTTTGTTCAATGGAAATATTTTTCAAAACTGTGATCCAATATCGTAATGAGGATAAGGCCATGAAGACAGTTAAGATATAGAAGATATAGAATAACACTACCAGTGCAGAGAGCTCTCTGCTCTCTCCTGTTCTTTCATAGCCATGCTCTCTCTCTCTCTCTCTCTCTCTCTCTCTCTCTCTCTCTCTCTCTCTCTCTCTCTCTCTCTCTCTCTGTCTCTCTCTCTCTCTCTCTCATATGTTACCCAATATGGAAGACACCAAATAGGATGTAATCATTTTGAATTGAATGTTTTCCTCAGAAAAACTAGTTTGAATTCCATCCAATGTGTTGCATTTCTTTTTATTTCTCAATAGTGTTCCTTAGTATGCATACATCTCCATGTTTATTAGTTCACTGAAAGTGATCTAGTGTTTTTCCAATATGAGGCTATTAAAGCTAAATCTTCTCCCAGCAGGGGATATCCTCTCCTACAAGCTCAGCGCAATGGGGCTGGTATATTTAGTGGTCAGCCTGGGTTTTATAAGGAAACCCTATCTCAAAATAACAAGCAAACTACAACAAAACAAAAGACACTTACAGCTTTTTGAAATGAAATTTAGTTTTACATTTTTATGACATGAATATCTAAGAGTGAACATGAGTGTTATGTTATAAACTTAAATATAAACCTGACAAACTAGTAGTCTTAGTTACTTTTTTACTTCTATGAAGAGACACCATGACCATGGCAACTTATAAAGGAAAGCATTTCATTGGAAAAACATTTCATTTCATTTCATTTCACAGAACATCCCACAGAGTTCTTAACAACCAGTGATTCTTCTAGCTCAAAGTTCCAAAGTCCTTCCACAGTCCTGCCCAAAACATGGTCAGGTTGTCACAGGAATACCCCACTATGCTGGTATCAATTTGTCTTAGTCAGGGTTTCTATTCCTGCACAAACATCATGACCAAGAAGCAAGTTGGGGAGGAAAGGGTTTATTCAGCTTACACTTCCACATTACTGTTTATCACAAAGGAAGTCAGGACTAGAACTCAAGCAGGTCAGGAAGCAGGAGCTGATGCAGAGGCCATGGAGGGATGTTTCTTACTGGCTTGTTTTGGAGGGTTAGTCCATGAACATCATAGTGGAGAGAATGTCAACAGGTAGCCAGGAATGGTGCTAAAGCAGTATCTGAGAGCTTACATCTTATCTGCAAGTTGGAGAAAGAGAGAGAAGAGCCTGGGCCTAGCCTGAGCTTTTGAAACCTCAAGGCCCATTCTCAGTGTTACACTTCCCTCAACAAAACCATATCTCCTAATTATTCTCAAATAGTGTCACTCCCTGTTGGCCAAGCATTCAAATATATGAGCTGAGCCTATGGGGGCCATTTTCATTCAAACCATTGCATTAGCTGACAATGTAACTTTACCATATTCTTATTGGCAGTGCCCAGGTGATAGAGTTTATCACTTAATTGAAGTATTTTGTCATTAGACACATTCTGAAAGGCCTCTTGAGACATCATATCATGACTTTAATTTTCATTTGTCTAACAGTTAATGATGGCTAACATCTTTCTGTCCTAATTCACCATCTCCATCTTTTTCAGTGGATTTTCTATTAATGCACTTGTCTATTATTTTATAATTGAATTGCATATATCTTACTCACTGGGTTTTGAAAAATCTTTGCATGTCTAGATTCCAGTTCATTTATAGATAAATGATTTAAAAATACTTTATGTCACACTATAGCTTTATTGTTTATAATTTTAATATCTTTTGCAAAACCAAGTTTTTATTTTTTACTAGATATTTTCTTTATTTATATATCATTTGATTTCTCCTTTCCCAGTTTCCCCTCCCCCCAAAATAAATAAACACAAAACAACAAAAACAAACGCCTCTTGCCTCCCCCCTCCCCCTGCTTGCTACTCCACCCTTTCCCACTTATTGGCCCTGGCATTCCCCTACACTGGGGCACAGAACCTTCACAGGGACAAGGGCCTCTCCTCCCATTGATGACCAACTTTGCAATCCTCCACTATACACGTGCTGCCAGAGCAATCAGTCCCACTATGTGTACTCCTTGGTTGGTGGTTGAGGCCCTGGGAGCTCTGACGGTACTAGTTAGTTCATATTGTTGTTTGTCCTAAGGGGCTTCA
>JADRCD010030086.1:0-13703 GCA_019843815.1 Montemys delectorum
CCCCACCCTCTCCCACCCATTGGCCCTGGCATTCCCCCACACTGGGGCACAAAACCCTCACAAGGCCAAGGTCCCTCACTCCTATCGATGATCGAATTTGCAATCCTCCACCACATACCTGCTGCCAGTACACTCAATCCCACCCTGTATAGTCCTTGATTGGTGGTTCACAGCCATTCATTGAACTGAGTACACGGTCCCCAATGAAGGAGTTAGAGAAAGGTTCTATGGAGCTGAAGGGTTTGCAGCCCCTTAGGACGAACAACAATTACTAACTAGTACCCTCAGAGCTCCCAAGGACCCAACCACCAATCAAAAAAATTTTTTTAACACCAGAATCTTATTGGGTATACAAACTACACTTAAAGAAAGGCACTAAACTGGGTAGTAGACAGGAAACAACACAAAATGAATTCTATAGTACCTTTTGGACATTTTGTTGCTGCTGTTGTTGTTGTTTTCTTTGTTGTTTTTTTTTTTTTTTTTTGTCTCACAAAGTTTATCTGAGCATTTTTTTTAACCTTACAGATTATGCCTTCATATTATGGTTTCTATTTTTTCTATTTCTATTTCTATTTATAATTCTACTTTTTATATTTATGTTTATATTTACACATGTTTTATATATGCATACATATGTGTATGTTTATGATATTTATATTTATGTTATATTTATGTTTATATGTACTTTCTGTGTGTTTATACATGTATATCTTGGTGTCTGTGTGTATTTTTCATGATTTTTCTTGGACTTGTTTTTTTTTTCCATTTGTTTGTTTGACACCCCACACTAAGCTATAGATGCCTGAGACCCTTGATGACAGGGACAAAAACCTGCCTGGGGTACTGTGTTTCAGAGTGTGAGGCTATGGCCTCTTGTGGTCCTCAGTATAAGTACTGAGATGTCCCAAGGCCTGCTTCTTTGTCGCAAGCACCTTGTGATGTAATTTCTGCAACTCTTCTTAGTACTTATCTGCAACTCTTCTTAGTACTTATCATTCTCTTTATCTATTTACTGTTCCATATCTTTCCTCCATCCTTGATTAAATTGGTATTTTGTGACTTGGAAAGACCTAGTAGGAGCCCCATTTCATATCCAGTAACTAGATGTTACCAATAATATTAAAGTTAAAGCTGTTAACAAATTCAAGAGAAATGTATGTTAAAGTCACTTGCTCAACATGGAAATGAAAGTAACCTAGCGCTATGGGCAGAGATGAGTAAATCTGCAGGTGTTTCCCAAGACTTAGTGTCAATTCTGTATAATAAAAACAGAATATTTTTATTACAAAACTGAGGATGGAATAACATACAAATATTTCCCAGAAAGTCAAAAATGGATTCCTTGGGCTCAGGGAAAATGGTGGTAGCCTACTAGGAATTCTCTATACAGGTTAAGTGAGGATACTTTTTGTAAACAGACAGATGGGGACCCTGATTAGAGACCCAAAGATTTCAAGGTTAGCAGTAAGATCTCATGTTTGCCCTTTTATGAAACAGAAAAGGCTCAGACATATCTGAAAGATATTGACTTTGTAAGTACAAATATTGCTGACCCCTACCTCACCAGAGACTGATGGTCTGAAGATATAAAAATTTGTGCTTGCTACAAAACTTTTATGTTTGAAATTATATAGTTCCCTTTTTCTGTTCTAAATATGCACTACTCTGTATCACAAGAAAATCTGGGCACAGGAAAATAGAGAAGCATTTACACCTCCCTGCCCCACAAACTTTGCAACCCAACTTCCTTGTATGATTTCAATAAAAGACTATGCCTAAGTCATGTCTATAGGAGCATTCTGATTCGAGTTCAGAAGCTCTCACAGCAATGAATAAACCTGTCAATTTCCTCAATTGATGTGTTTTCTTATTCACCTACCAGGTATCCCTAGTCCTTGAAGAACCCAGATACCTGTCAAGGCTGGAACCTGGCACTTTTCTGCTTTATTTTTATTTTTTAGGAATCATTTTATTTGTTTACATTTCAAATGATATCTCCCTTCATATTTACCCCTTCACAACTCCTGGTCCAATCCTCCTTGTGCCCCATCCCCTTTGCCTCCATGAGGATGCCCCTCCACCCACTCACTCACTCTTATCTCACAGCTCTAGCATCCCCTTATGCTGAGGCATGAAACCTCCACAGGACCAAGGGCTTCACCTCCCTTTGAAGTCATATAAGAACATGCTCTGCTATACATTTATTTGGAGCCATGGATTCCTCCATGTATACTTTTTGCTGGGTGGTTTAATCTCTAGGAGCTCTCGGGTCCAGTTAGTTGATATTTTCTTATCATGGTGTTGGAATCCCCTTCAACTCCTTCAGGCCTTCCCCTAGATCTTACACTGGAGTCCCTGGGCTCAGTCAGATGGACAGTTGTGAGTATATGTATCAGTATTGGTCAGGTGCTGGTAGAACCTTTCAAAAAAATGCCGTATCAGGTTCCTGTCAGCAAGTACTTCTTGGCATTAGCAATAGTGTCAGGGCTTACTGTTTACAGATAGGATGAATTCCTAGGTGGGACAGTCTCTGGATAGCCTTTCCTTCAGCCAATGTTCCATTTTTCTCCCTATCTTTCCATGGGAAAGGAATATTTCTGGATTAAAAATTTTGAGATGGGTGTGTGGCCCTATCCTTCAACTGGGGTTTGTGCTTATCTACTAGAGATTGTATCTATAGGGTCTCTCTCCCCTTTGTTGCATATTTCAGCTAAAATGATCCCTGTTGGGTCCTAAGAGATTCTTGCTTAACGATCACACAGGACATTCAAGGGGCTACCCCCAGTTGTCCATTTCACAATACTACATACCTACATACCTCCTTTAAATTTCTTGACCCTCTGTACTTCTACTCCATCTCCTCCCACACTTGATCTTAACCCCCTTTTCCCTCTCCCTCCTCTCTCCCTCCAAAGTCCCTCCTTCCCTCCCTCCCTCCCTTCCTCTACCTCTCATGATTCTTTTGTTTCACTTTCTAAGTAGGACTGAAGCATCTACACTTTGGTCTTCCTTTTTCTTAAGCTCCATATGGCTTGTGGGTTGTATCGTGGGTATTCTGAGCTTTGGGGCTAATATCCACATCTCAGTGAGTACATACCATGTGTATTCTTTTATGTCTGGGTTACCTCACTCAGGATGATATTTTTTAGTTCCATCCATTTGCATGCAAATTTCATGAACTCACTGTTTTTAATAGCTGAGTAGTACTCCATTGTTTAAATATACTACATTTTCTGTATCCACTCTCTTGTTTAGGGAAATCTGGTTTGTTTCCAGCTTCTGGCTATTATAAATAAGGCTGCTATGTACATAATGAAGCACGTTTCCTTGTTATATGCCAGAGCATCTTTTAGGTGTATGCCCAGGAGTAATGTTGCTGGGTCCTAAGGTAGAAATATTTCCAATTTTCTGAGGAACCTCCAGATGGATTTCCAGAGTGGTTGTACGAGTTTGTAACCCCATGAGCAATGGAGAAGTGTTCTTTCTTAGTATCCTCACCAACATTTGTTGTCACCTGTGTTTTTGATCTCAGCCATTCTGATTGGTGTGAGATGGAATCTGAGAGCCATTTTGATTTGCATTTCCTTGATGACTAAGGATGTTGAACATTTCTTTAAGTGTTTCTCAGCCATTCAAGATTCCTCAGTTGAGCTCTGCATGTCATTTTTTTCATAGGGTTATTTGTTTTTCTGTAGTCTATCTTCTTAAGTCCTCTGTATATTTTAGATATTATCCTTCTACTGAGTGTACAGTTGGTAAGGATCTTTTCCTAATCTGTTGTTTACTGTTTTAAACTATTGACTATTTTCATTGACTTACAGAAGCTTTTCAGTTTCATGAGGTCACATTTGTCACTTGTTTTTTGAAGCATAAGCCATTGGTGTTCTCTTCAGAAATGTTCCCTTGCAAAGATGTATTCAAGGCCTTTTCCCACTTTCTCTTCTATTAGATTCAGTGTATCTGGTTTCATGTGGAGGTTCTTGATTCACTTGGATTTTAGCTTTGTACAACAACATAAAAATAGATGAGTTTGCATTCTTCTACATGCTGATTGCCAGTTGAACCAGCACCATTTGTTGAAAATGCTGTCTTTTCCACCGTATAGCTTTGGCTTCTTTGTCAAAGATCAAATTATCATAGGTGTGTGGGTTTATTTCTGGGTCTTCAATTATATTCCATTGACATTCCTGCCTGTCTCTGAGCCAATTCCATGAAGTTTTTTATCACTACTGCTCTGTAGTACAACTTGAGTTCAGGGATGGTGATTATCCCAAAGTTTCTTTTGTTGTTGAGAATAGTTTTCACTTCTCTGGATTTTTAGATATTCCAAATAAATTTGAGAATTGCTTTTTCCATGTCTTTGAAGAATTTTGTTTGAATTTTCATGGGGATTTCATTGAATTTGTAGATGGCTTTTGGTAAAATGGCCATTTTTACAAGGCTAATCCTGCTGAAACATGAGCATGGGAGATCTTTTCATCTTCTGAATTCTTCAATTTCTTTCTTCAAAAACTTGAACTTCTTGAAATGTGGATCTTTCACTTGCTTGATTAGAGTCACACTAAGATATTTTATATTGTTTGTGACTATTGTGAAGGGTGTTGTTTCTATAATTTCATTGTCAGCCCATTTAACCTTTAAGTAGAGGAAGGCTACTGATTTGTTATACTTAATTTTATATCTGGCCACTTTGCTGATGTTTATCAGCTTTAGAAGTTCTCTGGTAGAATTTTTGGGGTCCCTAATTTATTCTATCATATCATCCAGAAATAGTGATATCTTAACTCCTTTCTTCCTAGTTTGTTTCCCTTTCATGTCCTTTTGATGTCTAATTGCTTTGATTAGAACTTCTAGTATTATATTCAATAGGTAGGGTGAGAGAGGGTAGATTTGCCTTGTCTCTTTTTAGTGGAATTGCTTTGTTTCTCTCCATTTAATTTGATGTTGGCTATTAGTTTGCTGTATACTGCTTTTATTATGCTTAGTTATGGTCCTTGAATTCCTAATCTCTCCAATGCAGAGGGTGTTGTATTTTCTCAAAGGCTTTTTCAGCATTTAATGTGGTGATCATGTGGTTTGTTTTCTTTGAGTTTTTATATAGTGAATTATATTGATGGATTCTTATATATTGAACCACCCCTGCATCACTGGGATGAATCCTACTTGATCACCAAGAGTGGTCATTTTGATGTGTTCTTGGATTCAGTTTGCCAGAATTTTATTTAGTATTTTTGCATTAATATTCATAAAGAAAATTGGTCTGAAGTTTTCTTCGTTGGGTCTTTCTATGGTTTAGGTATCACCATAACTGTGGCTTCATAGAATGAATTTAGTAGTGTTTCTTCCGATTATATTTTGTGTAATACTTTGAGAAGTATTGTTATTAGATATTCTTTGAAGGATTGATAGAATCCTGCACAAAAACAATCTGACCTGGGGGTTATTTTGGTTGGGAAACTTTCAATGACTACTTCTATTTCTTTAGGGGTTTGGAACTGTTTAGATGGTTTATCTGCTCCTGATTTGACTTTGGTACCTGTTATCTGTCTAAAAAAACCATTCATTTCATCTAGATTTCCCAGTTTTGATGAGAATAGGCGTTTGTGGTATGAACTAATCATATTTTTTTTTAATTTCCTTAGTTTTTGTTGTTATGTCTCCCTTTTCACTTTGGATTTTTTTTTAATTTGGATACTGCCTTTGTGTCCTCTAGTTAGCTTAGTTAAGGGCTTGTCTACCTTGTTGATTTTATCAAAGGACCAGCTCCTGATTCTGTTGATTCTTTGTATAGTTCTATTTGGTTGTATTCAGGCCTGAGGTTGATTATTTCCTGCCATCTATTCCTCTAGGGTGTATTTGCTTATTTTTGTTCTGGAGCATTGAAATGTGCTATTAAGCTGCTACCATATGTTCTCTTCAGTTTCTTTGTGGAGACACTCAGAGCTATGAGTTTTCCTCTTAGCAGTGCTTTCATTGTGTCCAATAAGTTTTTGTATGTTGAGCCTTCATATTTGTTAAATTCTAGAAAGTTTTTGATTTCTTTATTTCTGCCCTGACCAAGTTATCATTGAGTAGACAGTGGTTTAGCTTCCATGTGTATGTGGGCTTTCTGTTGGTTTTGTTGTTATTGAACAACAGCCTTATACTGTTGTAGTCCCATAGAATACATGGGATTAGTTTAATGTTCTTGTGTCTCTTGAGGCCTGTTTTGGGACTGATTATATGGTGAATTTTGGACAAGGTACCATGAGGTGCTGAGAAGAAGGTATACTATTTTGTTTTAGGGTGAAATATTCTGTAGATAGCTGTTATATCCATTTGTTTCAGAACTTCTGTTAGTTTCACTAGGTCTCAGTTTAGATTCTGTTTAAATGATATGTCCAGTGGTGAGAGTGGTGTGTTGAAAAATCCCACTATTATTTTGCAACTATTCAATGTATACTTTGAATGGTAGTACCTTTTCTTTTAAAAATGTGGGTAGATTTGCATTTGGGACATGGATGTTCAGAATTGAGAGTTCATCTTGGTAGATTTTTCCTTTGATGAGTATATAACATCTTTCTCCATCATTTTTGATAACTTTTGTTTGAAACTCTATTTTATTCAGTATTAGAATGGTTACTCCAGCTTGTTTCTTGGGACTATTTGCTTAGAATTTTTTTCTAGGCTTTTACTTCTAGGTTGGGTCTGTCTTTGTCACTGAGATATATTTCCTTTATGCAGGAAAATGCTGGGTCTTGTTTATGTATCCAGTCTGTTAGCCTTTTTCTTTGTATTGGGGAATTGAGTCCATTGATGTTGATGGATATTAGGGAGCATAAAATGTTGCTTCCTTTTATTTTTGTTGTTAGAGGTGGAATTATGTTTATGTGGATCTCTTCTTTTGGGTTTGTTGTGAGAAGATCTATTTCTTAGTTATTTTGTTGGGTATAGTTTCCATCCTTGGGTTAGAGTTTTCCTTCTATAATTCTCTGTGTGGCTGGGTTAGTGGAAGCATATTGTTTAAGTTTAGTTTTGTCATCGAATACCTTGGTTTCTCCATCTATGGTAAATAGGAGTAGTGCTGAGTATAGTAGCCTGGGCTCACATTTGTCTTCTCTTAGGGTCTGTATGATATCTACCCAAGATCTTCTGGCTTTTAGATTCTCTGTTGAGAAGTCTGGTGTAATTCAGATATGTCTGTATTTATATGTTACTTGACATCTTTCCCTTACTGCTTTTAATATTCTTTCTTTGTTCTGTGAATTTGGAGTTTTGATGATTATGGGAAGGTAAGAATTTCTTTTCTGGTCTAGTCTCTTTGATGTTCTGTAGATATTTTGTATGCTTACGGGCATCTTTTTCTTTAGATTAGGGAAGTTTTCTTCTATCATTTGTTTATGATGGTTGCTTGCCCTTTGAGTTAGAAATCTCCACTCTCTTCTATACCTATTATTCTTAGGTTTGGTCTTTTCAATTTGATCTAGGTTTCTTGAATGTTTTGAGCTAAGAGTTTTTTGCTTTTTGTATTTTTCTTTGAGTGTTGTGCCAATTTCTTCTATGGTATTTTCTATGCCTGAGATTTTCCATTTTATCTCTTGTATTTTCCTGGTGATACTTGCATTTCTCACTCCTGCTCTCTTTCCTAGGTTTTCCATCTCCAGGGTTATTCTGCTTTTGTTTGTTTGTTTGTTTGTTTGTTTGTTTGTTTTCTTTTGTTTTGTTTTTTGTTTTAATGGTTCTATTTCCATTTTTTAGATACTGGAGAGTTTTGTTGAATTCCTTCATTTATTTGATTGTTTTTCTCCTGTATTTCTTTAAGAGATTCATAAGTTTCCTCTTGAAGGGCTACTACTTGTTCCTGTATTCTCTTCTATTTCTTTAAGGGAGGAGTTTATGTTCTTAATGTTCTCTATCATCTTCATGAGATGGAATTTTTAGATCTGAATCTTGTTTTTCTTGTATGTTGGGATATCTAGGACTTGCTGTGGTAGGAGAACTGTATTCTGATAATGCCAAGTAGTCTTGGTTTCTGTCACTTTTGTTCTTCTGCTTGCCTCTCACCATCTGGTTATCTGTGTTGTTAACTGACCTTCCTGTTTCTGACTGGGGAATGTTCCTACTGTCTGCCCGTGATCCTGTGACCTTGGATGTGTCAGAACCCCTGGGAGTAAAGCTGTATCTGGGTGTAGGCTGAGTGAATGGGGATCAAGACCACAGTCTCCCAGGAGTGGTATAGCTGGATCCTCTGGTAGTACTATGTCCAATTTCTGGAGGAACAGCCAAACTGATTTCCAGAGTGTATGTACCAGCTTGCAATCCCACCAGCAATGAAGGAGTGTTTCTCTTTCTCCCCAACCTCTCCAGCACCTGCTGTCACATGAGCCTTTAACCTAGCCTTTCTGACTGGTGTGAGGTAGAATCTCAAGATTGTTTTGATTTGCATTTCCCTGATGACTAAGGATGCTGAACATTTTTTAGGTACTTCTCAGACATTTGGTATTCCTCAGTTGAGAATTCTTTGTTTAGCTCTATACTCCACTTTTAATAGGGTTACTTGGTTCTCTAGAGTCTAACTTCTTGAGTTTTTTATATATGTTGAATAATATGCTCCAACATGTAGTAAGTACATATGCTCCACCATGTTCATAGCAGCCTTATTTATAATAGCCAGAAACTGGAAACAACCCAGATGTCCCTCAACAGAGGAATGGATACAGAAAATGTGGTACATCTACACAATGAAGTATTACTCAGCTATTAAAAACAATGAATTTATGGAATTCTTGGGGAAATGGATGGATCTGGAGAGTATCGTCCTGAGTGAGGTAATCCAATCACAAAAGAACACACATGCTATGCATTCTTTGATAAGTGTATATTAGCCCAGAAGATCAGAATTCACAAAGTACAAACCACAAACCACAAGAAACTCAAGAAGGGAGACCAAAATATGGATTCTTCACTCCTTCATAAAATGAGGGGGACAAAATATCCATGGAAGGAGTTGGAGAGACTAACTATGGAACAGAGATTGAAAGAAGGACAATACAGAGACTGCTCCACCTGGGAATCCTTTCATATTCAATCATCAAATCCAGAGACTATTGTGGATACCAGGAAGTGTTAGATGACAGGAGCCTGATATAGCTGTCTCCTGAGAGGCTCTGACAGTACCCGACTAATAACAGATATAGAGGCTCACAGCCATCCATTGGACTGAGCACAGAGTCCCCAATGAAGGAGCTGGAGAAAGGACCCAAGGAGCTGAAGGGTTTGCAGTCCCTTAGGACGAACAACAATATGAACTAACTAGTACCCTCAGAGCTCCCAGGGACTAAACCACCAACCAAAGAGTACATATGGTGGGACTAATGGCTCCAGCAGCATATGTATAGCAGAGGATGGCCAAGTTGGTCATCAATGGGAGGAGAGGCCCTGTATAGGGGCCTGTTCTATGCCCCAGTATAGGGGAATGTCAGGGCCAGTAAGCAGGAGAGGGTGGGTAGTGAACGGGGGGAGGGAACAGGGATTTGCTTTTGTTTTTGTTTTTGTTTTTTTATTTCATTTTATTTTATTTTATTTTTATTTTTTTTGAAGGGGAACCTCAGAAAGGAGATATTGTATGATATGTAAATAAAGAAAACATCTAATAAAAAAAGAATTAAAAAAAGGACCAGTCTCTACTCTGAGTGCAGGTGCAAACCTAAAGGATGGTTTTTATTTTATTATTATTTTTAATGTCTGCTTGTATTTTAGAGTGATAAAAAATTTGGATTTGGAAAGGTGGGATAATTGGAGGGAACTGGATAAAGGGTAACCAATATCAGACTATATTGTTTGAAAAAAACTATTTTCAATAAAAATAACAGAAAGTATAGACTCCACTAACCCTAGAAGTATATAGAGCTTTAAGTCTTATTTTTGCTATAATTCTTATTGATTTTGATTAATTTCTCTTTTTATTATTCCAGAGGCTGATAAATGAGTCCATTCTTTAGACAATCTCCTTTTTCACTTAACACATATGTGTTCTCAAATTTACCCATGCACTTTTCTTTCTATCAACCAATGGTTGAACAACTTTCATGTATTAAGAGTTTTGGGATGGCTAAAGCCTTCAACCTTCCAATAATTGCATGTATATATCCTTCACATTTTTTAATATTCTTTGTTATCTTGCAGAAATCAGTAAAGTTTCTGGTAAAAATGAGACTCTTAATAAGTTGAGTTTATAAAAATAGAGATACTGAGCCAGGTGGTGGTGGCTCATGCCTTTAATCCCAGCACTTGGGAGGCAGAGCCTGATGGATTTCTGAGTTTGAGGCCAGCCTGGTCTACAGACTGAGTTCCAGGAGAGCCAGGGCTATACAGAGAAACCCTGTCTCAAGAAAAAAAAATAGAGATACTGTTTAAGATCGTGTGTATGAACTCAATATCAATTACGAATTAGAAAAATAATGTGACTCTGGAGGAGAAAACTCTTATTTGAAATTTCTAGCTTTGAATGTTATGAGCCAAGAAAAATGGACCCTGGAAGTTTGAAAATAAAATAGATTCCCCTAGAATTTAAAGAAGGAACACAATCCTGTTAGTATCTCTTTTTTTTAATTTTGTTTTATGTGTATGAGTACACTGTAGCTGTACAAATGGCTGTGAGTTATCATGTGTGTGGCTGCTGGGAATTGAACTCAGGACCTCTGCTGGCCCTGCTCGCTCTGGTGTAATTTATTGTAGCTGTCTTCAGATGCACCAGAAGAGGGCATCAGATCTCATTACAGATGATTGTGAGCCACCATGTGGTTGCTGGGATCCGAACTCAGAACCTTTAGAAGAGCTGTCTGTGCTCTTACCCGCTGAGCCATCTCGCCAGCCCCGTGTTAGTATCTTAAAGTTAGCTCATTGAGGTCCCTATCAGACTTGTGATATCTAAAAATATAAGGAAGATTTCTTGGTTGCTCAAAACAATGAGATTTAAATCAATGTATCATAGAAAAATAAAATGTCTCCTATAGATATTGTATGGTTAGTAGAGCTATAACATCATCAAAAGAAGTTAGAAGTTAAAATATCACTATTTGCATATGATATGATAGTATACTTAAGTAGCCCCAAAAATTCCACCAGAGAACTCCTAAAACTGATAAACAACTTCAGCAAAGTGACTGGATATAAAATTAACTCAAATTTCCTCTCTTCAAAGGATGAACAGGCTGAGAAAGAAATTAGGCAAACAACATCCTTTACAATAGTCACAATATAAAATATCATGATGTGACACCAAATAAGCAAGTGAAAGGTCTGTATGGAAAGAACTGTGAAAAAGGAAATGGAAGAAGATCTCAGAAGATGGAAAAATCTCCCATGTTCATGGACTGGCAGTATTAATATAGTAAAAAAAAAAAGCCATCTTGCCAAAAGCAACCTACAGATTCAATGCAATTCCCACCAAAATTCCCACTTAATTCTCAATATAGTATTCCATTAGAAAGAACATTTTGCAAATTCATTTGGAATGACCTAAAACGCAGGGTAGTGAAAACTATTCTCAATTATAAAAGAACTCCTAGGGAAATCACCATCCCTGACTTCAAGCTGTATTACAGAGTGATAGCAATAAAAACTGTATGGTGTTGGTACAGCATCAGGCAGGTAGATCAATGAAATAGAATTGAAGATCCAGAAATAATCCCACAGACCTCTGTTCACTTGAGTTTTGACAAAGGAGCTAAAATCATCCAGTGGACAACAGACATTATTTTTAACAAATAGTGCTGGTTCAACTGGAGGTCAGCATGTAAAAGAATGCAACCCCATAGGAAGAACAATATCAACAAACCAGACCCCTCCCCCGAGCTTCTGGAACTGAATCACCAACCAAATAGTACACATAGGGGGACCCATGGCTCTAGCTGCCTATGTAGCAGAGGATGACATGATCTGGCATCAATGGGAGGAGAAGCCCTTGGTCCTGTGAAGGATGGATTTCCCCAGTGTAGGTGAATGCCAGGGGGGGGAGAGAGTGGGTGGGTGGGAGAGGAGGCATACTCATAGAAGCAGGGGGAGCAGGTTGGGAAGGGGGATCTAGAGTGGAAACCAAGAAAGGGGATACCATTTGAAATGTAAATACATAAAATATCCAATTAAAAAAAAAGAAAAAAAAATCAGCACTCACTACTTACATAAAAGAAATATATCCTTACATAAGAGTAATAAAAGCCAAATTCCACAAACTAAAATGGTATGGCAAACGTTACAACAGAGGACACTTGCCTATAACTGGAGTTTCATCTAGCCCTAAATTCTGATTAAAAGTATAACATACAAAGATGTGTTTGAAGTGTTATACTGGGCAAACAAATGTATAAACCATAAGTATTGTAGAATATGTACAAAAAATATGTGACCTGTTTCAGAACTCAAGTCATATATGTGGGTATAGAGAGTAAGCATCTTTCTCTTTCCTTGTATTCATTTTGTTATATGGTAACTATAATTTCAAAATCTTATATATGAGACAAGATGGGAGAAGAAACTAAAAATTAATAAACTAAAATGTCACCACCCCATAAAATAGTAAGACTCAGATAAAACCTGACTTAAAATATCAAAAATTATGGGATGACAAATCCCTCTAAGGTAAGTTTTTATGGAAAGTATATTAGGAACTAATGTCAAATGATAGGATCTGCATCTACCAGTTTGTGGCAATGGACTTAGAAACTGAGAAACTGAATGTATTTTCTTAGTGTTATAGCCTGAGGATAATGGGAGATATGCATGTTAATCAAGCTGGCATGCCACTCTCTGACATCCTGACCTGATAGCAGCCATGAAATCATGTGAGTGGCTCAATTCTGTTCTTTCCTAACATGTAGACTTACTTTATATTTTATCAGAGGTATCTGATTTTTCCTAGCATGATTCTAGTTTCTTTAGCAACTTCTCTACTTTCCTGAGTCTCAGAATTACGTATTTATAAGATGAAAGACACAAAATACTTGCCTCAAGAAGTGGCATTTAACAAGGGAAGTTTCCAGATACTTATAATTCTGATACTTTCAATAAAACATCAATTTTTAAATCTTAAAAACATAAAAGCCAACTAGAAGTGAAGGAAATATAAGTATACAATGTATATTTAAGTACACATAACTACTTTAAAGCAGAACAATAATTTGCTTAGATTATTTTGAAAAATTCGAAGGGATTAGTGGACTCTTGGATGGTTTTGTGTGAATATGTATATATTGGTATATATGTATAGTTAAAGTTTGGTAATAAAGAGATATATAAAACATATTTTGCTTAGAAAATGAAGCACAAGTCTCATTGTGGCATTTTGAATAAGAATTTCAGACATCTGAACTATAGTTATAATGCATGTTAGAAATACCAAGCATTTTACAAATATTAACATGATTCTTTTATAAACCAAACCAAACACAAATTAAAAGAAAACTGAAGCACTGGATTTTTTACATCTAGTCAGTATAATTAGAGGTACTTATTAAACAAAGACATAGTAAAAACAAATTATCAGTGCTTTATCATGTTTGTAATTAACATGAATAAGAAAGAATGTTAAAAAATGGATATTTTTGGAACACTGCCAAAGAATGAAGACCTTGTGTGGAGATTTCTTAACGCTTGTGAGAAAAACTCCATGAAACCAAGACAAGAGTCTTATGACCTGAGTTTCTTCAAAACACAGAATTGTT
>JADRCD010030090.1:0-10551 GCA_019843815.1 Montemys delectorum
AAAAAAAAGAACCTTCTGTTTTGAAATGTAACAGTAATTCCTTCACAAGTTATTTGAATACCAAGTTCTCCAATTTCTTAAGCTCAAACCATACATTCTATCACAATTGACATTTTTCATCTATTTTCTTCCACTGCCATCTTTCTCAATATTATTTGAGCATATTCAAGTTTCTCCCATACTGCATAATATTCTATGGTTCATTTTCTATTCCTTAATTTCTACTTCTGTAACTACAGAAAATATCTAAAGGGCACTATTTGTGTCTCTCTCTGATCAATAATTCAAGGTTCCAAAATCCAGTTCTTCCAAATTGATTTTTCTGTAGCATAGATTAAGAAATAAAATAAGACTAAGTGAGCTACTAGAAAGAATGAAAATCAATAGTCTACTACTCCCTTATTAAAATAAAATTTTCCTCTGTTTTTCTAAAACACAGTCTCTATTTATTAAAATGAGGGTTATTTGAACACAAGTATTGTGATACTTAGGATATGATCAGACAACAGAGCAACTACTACTAAGTAACTACTAGGTAATATATACTGTGTGCATACTTCAGGATGGTGTGAGATTTTATCTCATTGTTTAGAACACAGTTTAAATTTAATCTTATATTTGAAATTGCCACTTAATATTCTCAGATCACGGTATCCTAAAGGAAGTAAAGCTATGAAGAGAAATAGAATATTGTAGAACTGTCATTTTTACAACACCTCCCTTGAGATAATGTATTTTTTGAGAAGTTGAAACTTAAGCTGCGATTTGAACAATATGTAATAAGTTTTACATAAGAATACTGAGGAAGAAAGCAAATAGAAAGTTGTTAAATTGATGTTTCTATGTTATTTACCAAGTGAATATAGTGAGTAATACTGTTCTGTCATATCCAGTTAAATCACATTACTCAATTCATAGGATAAATGTCTCTTGTGTTTTTATACCACCATGTTTTTAGAAGCTTGCATCTGGTCTCCAGCTACCTGCCTTGTATATCCTTGCTATTTCTATGTATGCTCTTTGCTAGAGACACAATCTAGATACACATCTGATACTACCAGGAAGGCATCATGTGTGTACCAGCTTTTGTGATATTTCCAGGGTCTACAATGCCTTCTGGGTACTGAAAACATCATCTGCTTCTGATCAGAAACAAAACATATTCTGTATATGAAAGTAGGAACAATACTGTGTTTTACAAGTAGAATTCCTCTGAAGCGCAGACTATTCAGAAATATTAAACCCAAAATTAAAGGAAATATGAATGTATGTTAATTTCATCATCTAATATTTTCTCTTGTACATTTACCATAAAAATAAAATGGAGATATTTAATATGACCATCAAATATTACTCATTGAATATATTTATCTGTAAAAATAAACAGATACATGTCTTGCCCAAATAATGACATTTTGCTGTTTGCATCTGTTTTGATTAATTATAATAAAACCATCAGTGTATTGCTAGACACAGTAAATGGTAAGTATAAGGAGAGAACTTATCATCTCTCATTATGGAGTATCGATGCAAACTGTTGAAATTATGAATAGCAACACATGTAGATTGTCAAATAATATGTCAAGTTACATGATGTACTTTTGGGGATAGTCCATTAAAGCAACACGATTATGATATTCTACTTGAAAAATTCATTGTAGTAAATTCATATGTAGTAAATGTTACTCATAATTATAGATACACCTAATAGATTATTATTGCCTTAAAGCCACCTATTTTTATGACCATTGTTCTTAGTGCCAATGTATTTTTCCCAAAGAATAATTTCCTAATCTACTAGTTCTTATTCTGTTCTCTCTTAATTGTCAACAAGCTAGAAATGTTACATTCTCCTTCATTAGGTATGTTTTAGCTGACACAAAATAAAGAAGTAGTCATGTTCCCTATCTGTGATCTTAAATTTGGTTTTCAATATGGCAAAAACAATGGGTTTTATTAATCCATTTAACTATTTCAATATATTTATTTTGATTTTAGTATTAATCTATTAGCTAATACAGAGCCTGTTACAAATGGTTGTATAAATGAATGAATGTTGGATAAATCAAATACATATTTATATTATGTTTATCCATTTTATAAATTAATAATGCCCATAAGAAATCTTCTGTTGGGGTTGGAGAAATTGCTCAGCATTTAAGAGCACTGTCTGCTCTTTCAAAGAGTGATCCTGTGTTCTACTCCTAGAAACCATATAGAACTTCATAACCGTGTGTAATGGGATCTGATGCCCTCTTTTTTGTCTGAAGACAGCAACAGTGTACTCATGTATAAAATAAATAAATCTAAAAAATTAAATCTGCAATTAATAAATGTTATATATTTACAATTTACAAAAATTTCTGAAACCTTTAGCTCTTTTTTCAACTAGAATGAAAGTATGAAACTTAGAAATCCCAATATTTTTTCATTCTTTATTCATACCTTATTATCTCCTTGATTCCTACTCAGTATTTAATGTTCTAGATACTTTATCCATTAGTCTAACCTAGTTAATCTTGCTACATTTATACAATTACAATTTACAATTTACAACTCACAGTTGTAAGTTTCAAGGAGTATTATCAACCCTTTTACTACTTGACCACTGAACTGTATTTGTTATTGATTATGACAACCCCTTTCCTGAAACTCACTACTCTTTACTTTCTGAGTATCACATATTTTGACATCAAAATTATCTAGTTAATATGTATGCCGCCATCATTTGTTTATTTTAACATGAGCTACTTTTCTTACATTTGTTCAATATATATTGTTGCTCTTTGGATTCTATATGTATGGTTCCTCTATTTTTGTACATCTTTTTGTAGGTCATCAAATTTATGCTAAAACTTCCAAATATTGTTGCTGTGATGCTCACTTTTACAGTATCTGTAAACACAATCTCTTATTCGAATTCAAATGTTTGACTAAATATTGAATTTCTCAAATGTCTCATATAAGCCTTAATGAATAAAATTGGACTTCTCCCATCGTTTTCTCTTCCTGGACTTATCTCTTTTCATCATCATCTACTCAGTTTATGCAAACTAGAAATTATAAAATCAATGTGACTCCTCTCTCCTTTACTTCCACTCTCTTTACCTAGGCGCTGTGTCATTCTTATGAAATAGTCATAAGTCCTTGGATTTCACATATTTTACATGTATTTGACCAAATCAACTATCACAATTTCTTAGTACAATGGTTTCATGGTTACTCTACTATCTTCATATATTTGCCTTTAAATTCATTTTCCAGAGAATATCTAAATCATCTATTTTCCAAATTTTACATAAGTACTATACTTGAAATATTCATTGTTTCTTATGCAATGGTACCTAAACACATTGATATCATATAAAAAGTTCTAGGATTTCCTAGTAACCTTGACAATCTCATTTGTATCCTTCCCTCTACCTGTATTCAAAAAATACTGAGCCAGTCTTAGTCCCTCCCACATGACTTATTTTCTCTCATTTACTTAGCTACATTTATACTGTTTCCTCTGCCTGGATCTAAGCACTGTTCACTGAGGTATTTTTAAATATTTCTTTTATACAAAAAAACTATAGACTTGAAGCTAAGATCTAAATATGAAATAGAACATAAGGTGTTTGTCTTTCTGGGCATGAGTTATTTCACTCAATATATTTTTTGGGTACTTCCATCAATTTTATTGAAAAAATGATTTCATTTTCCTTATTAAGAGTAATATTCCTTTATCTATATGTGGTACATTTTTCTTATCTAAACATCTTTTGATGGACAGCTAGATTGATTCCATTTTCTAGTTATTATGAATAAAGTAGTGTTTGATATAGAGTAATGTTTCAGTTATAGGATATAAAGTAAATTGTGTATATGCCCAGGAGTGGTATAGGTAGGTCATATGGCAATTCTAATTCTAGTTTTTTAGAAACTTCTAGACATATTTTCAAAGTGATTTATCTAGTTTACATTCCAACAAGTAATGTAAATTTAAGAGTTTCCTGTCCCACTCTCCCCAATGCCAGTACTTGTGTTATTTGTATTGTTGATTGTGGCGATTATCACTGGAGAGAAGTAGAACTGTAAAGTAGTTTAACTTGCATTTCCTTAATAGCTAAGGTAATTGAGTTCTTTTAAAAGTGTTTCCTAGCCATGCACATTTCTTCTTTTGAGAATTTTTCTGTTTGGCTCCATAACTCATTTTTTAAATTGAGTTGTTTTTATTTCTTGCATCTACTAAAAATTATTCTATTTTTATACAATATACCATGATTATAGTTTCCTCTTTCTTTAATACCCAATTCTTCTCCACTTCCTCTCACATCTTCATCTATTCCCTTTTCTATCTCTCATTAGAAAAGAACAGGCTTCTAAGAGACTATAACCAAATAAAAATTAATCAAAATATAATAAGATAAAACAAAATCATCATACCAAAGTTGGACCAGCCAAACAAACTGAACTGTAAGAACCCCTAGAGCAGGCACAAGAATCAGAGACTTACTCAAGACGTATTTAAGAGTTCCATGAAAATACTAATCTAAAAGCCACAATATAGGCATAGGAGTCTTTGTGTCGATTCTTGTCAGCCCTGTGTTTGCTGCTTCAGTTACTGAGAGTTCATCTGAACTTTGCTCAGTTGATTTGAAGGCTCTTGTTCTTCTGCTATCTTTAGTCCCCTCTGCCTCTTAGCACTCTTTCTGCCTCCGCTTCAAGTGGGATTTCCTGAACTCTGAGGGGAGGGATTTGATGGAGACATCCCATGTAGAGCTATGTATTCCAAGGTCTTTTTCTCTCTGCATTGATTTTTGAGTGCCTTATCATTAGTATATCATTAGGAGTCATTTTAATGTTAGATCGTTTTAGGACAGTTTTGGTTTTAACCCTGGATCTCTTGGCTATCTTATCTCTGTTTCTTTGTCATCCAAACAGTATTGGCTATGGGGTCCATCTAGCAGAGAGGACCTTAAGTAAAACCAGACATTGTTTCGTTATTTCTACAAGTTTTATATCACCATTGGCTTAGCATATTTTTCAGGCAGGACAGATTATAGATCATAGTTTTGCAGCTGTATTGGTGTTTAAATTTCCCTTTTGGTAGCCTCCAGAGTACCTTCCCATACCATAGACACTAGAAGATATGAGTGAAGGTTCTATGTAGGCACCAGTTTAACCTCTTTAGGTTCAATAAATTGTGTGAGTTCTGTGTTCAGAATGGCTAAGATCAGTCACATCAGTAACAACTGATGCTTGTGAGGGTGTAAACTAAGGGTAACACTCCTCTATTGTTGGTAGGCATGCAAACTTGTGTGGTCAGTATGGCAGTTCCTCAGAAAGTTGGGAATCAATCTAATTCATAATCCAGCTACACCACTCCTGGGCATATACCCAAGGATGTTCCACTCTAACATAAGTACGCTTACTCAACCATGCACATTGCTGCCCTATTCATAATAGTCAGAAATTGGAAATAAGCTAGACATCCATCAACAGAAGAGTGGGTTAAGAACATGTGGTACATTTAGAGAATGTAATATTATTCAGCTAATAAAATGACAATGAAATTTGCAGGCAAATTGATAGACAATTATGCTGAGTAAGGCAACCCAGAGAGGTAAGTATGGTATGAATCTGCTTACACATGGATATTACCCATAAAATAACTGATGATAAAGCTACAATCTACAGACACAGAGAAGTTAGGTATAGGAAAAAGGACTAGGGTGGATATGTGGATCTGCCTATAAGGGAAGAAATAGAATAGATTTTATGGATGGAGTGGGGGCAAGAAGAGACTGCAACTGGAGGATCAGGTGAGGAGGGAGAGTGGAGATATGAGTGATGGAGGAAATACAGAAAGAGACAACTAGAGTTGTGGAGCATTTAAGGGATGGTATGGAAAAATTAGTGCAGTGGAAACTTCCTAAAATATTTGAAGGCAGACCTAAATAAGTCTCTAAATCATGAGTAACACAGAGTACCAACTGGCTATCACTTGTCATTGAAATGAAGCTTCTAGTGCTAAGACTGGGTTAAACTCTGTTGAGTTGTAGGCCAAGGAGTCTCATAGAAATTGAAATCTCCAAATGTCACAGGCTGTTGCCAAGACAGTAGGTTGGTCTCTGCAAACTGACAGCAATTGCTGAAGTGTTAGTTTTTGGTAAGATTCATGTTTTTAGTTCTTTGTTTAGTCCAGACTCCAATCTTCTGCCAAATGAATAGATGACAAAGATGTTTCTCCCATTCTTGACCATTCTACACAATTTAAACAAAATAATTGGAGGTGAAGTATAGCGCAGGTGAAATCAGAGAAATGGAGAATAATGAAGGCTAAAAGATTAACTAGCAGAAAGATAATGAAAGGAGGAGGTACTGGTTAATTTACATAAAATTAATGATGTATGAAAAACAATGAAAACCTACTAGTTTTTAACCAAACTTCAAAATTTATAAAAAAAAAAAAAAAAAAAAAAAAAAAAAAAAAAAAAAAAAAAAAAACTTTTAAAAACAAGAGTCCAGATGGAATTACATTACATTAGGTGGGTAACATTGCTCACAGGAAACAAGGATTAGTGAATGAAAAAATCACAGTGCAAGGAATTGAGTATCTCCGTATAAGTTATTGGTCAGGGAGGTTATAGAAACCTTCAAAACAGCACAAGTTATTGCCTTTCCCCTTGATCACCCACCCAGACTACATGCTAGAGATATCAAATGCACTGACTTCGGGACATGGAAAAACAATCTGAAACCAACTTGGAAATGTCATTTCTGCTACCTAAGTTACATAGTTTTGGAATGCGCTATGCAGGATACTGAGATAGAAAAGACTTTAGTCGGCTCATCCAGTCCTGGATCTTGCATGATGCAATATGGACCTGCCAGGAAAGATATGGCTACTTCTGCAGTAGTACACTCTTATGTAGTAAATTACCATTTTTCTGATTGAGTTTGAGGGAACTTCAGGTTTGATACTGTATATAACTTTAGTCAAAAGCTCACAGCTAGGGATAGCATAAGCCCTTGGGGTAAAATGTGGTATTGACTCTTACTAAATGGTCATGCTTTAAAATTGTCTTGTAAATATTTATATTTATACTCATAAACCTAAGCTGCCCTAAAATTTTATGGAAAGTTCTTTTTTCAAAGGACAGTAGTCAATGGAGAAATACATTACTGGTCAAATACTAGGACTAAGAGACTGAAAGCATAGCAGCATTGAGCCTCTAAAAACATGAAAGAGCAATCAGAAAGAATGTAAGAGTCAGAAATCAGAGGAGTGCCATTTAATTCATCTTCTCGCATTATAGAAAATTAGAGGGATCATTTTGTATGGCATTGCCCTCTTAGTACTTTTAATTTAGCTTTTTACTTCCACAAAGATCTTAGTACCGATAGCCAACTTGGAAGGTGAATTATGAAGTAAGGTCTTTGAAAATATATGTACAAAACATTCTATATCTGTGTCAGAGAAATGTTTATCCTTGTGAGACAACAAAGTTTGGATACCCAGAGACATTTATACCTAGCGTCAGGGTTCCTTCAAGTTGTCCTCAGAATTTTATGGGCTCAAGAATCCTTTTGGAAATAATAAAACTTTGATTTCTTTGTGAATTAACAATTATGTAAAATATTATCTTGCCAGGGTTGGGGAGACAAAGGAATAGAAAACTGGGAAGATACAAGAAAATGATGACTTCAGGACTGTGCAATTGCAATAGTTACAATTTCCAAATGCTCTGCATTTGAACTTTGTGACCTCTCATAATATTTTCTAAAACTGTTTAATATATGAAACACCTGGGTCAGACAGACAAAATATAAGTTATGTGGATGCCTCATTTGAAAAACTGCAGATCAAGGAGGAAAGTGAGGCAGGATGTCTATTTTATGACCTTTTTTGTCATGTGAATACAATGATCTCAAGGGCTTGGGAAACACTAGTCTCTCCTACTTTAGTCATACGATGTAGTACATATAAATGGGTAGGAAAGAGTACCACAAATAAGTGGTACTGAATAAATATCTGCATTCCTTTACTCCAATTCTGCTATTTAATTAGGTTTATATATATTCTTTCTAAGGCTTTTCTTTATAAGAGAAAAAATAAATGTTAAGCTAATCTTATGATCTTATTTCTAAAATATGTCAGATAATACTAATGCATGAGCCAATTTTTCAGACAGTAGTAACTATCATATCAAATATTTTTCATAATTGATTTTTCTTTATAGATTTGATGTTAATCCCTCATCAGTATTTTTGGCATTAATATGTTTTGTTTCTGATGTAATAGACAGAATACAGGGATGTGCACTTGTTAGGCAAGAGTCATGTCACTGAGCTAAATCTGCTCCCCTATCATTTCTTCTGTATTTATTAGAATACAGTAATGATTGTTTTGTCAATTTTTAGCCTTTTGGACATACACATTAATATTTACATAACAATATTTTAATCTGTAGACTCCTAAAACTAATTAGAGTTGGGAGTAAGTGGGGAAAAATTTTAGTGTTCAGCTTAGAACTCTTCACACCTTACAACATTGCTTCTCACTTTACATTGGAGTAAGCTATTTTAGATTTCGCAGAACAGTAAACAATTTGCTAGGTGTTATAAGTTTCTGTTTTGTTGAATCTATAAACCATTTGTTCTCAAACTGAATAATATTGGAAACAAATGTTGAGTTTTAGAATTATCATATATAATCAGTGGAACTCTTATTCATCTCCAACTCTTTAATTTATGACCATTATATTTCCAGATATTTCAGGCTTAAGTGTACACATATACAAGGGAACCCATTCTAAAACTCATCTACTTCTATGGACTTCAGTTTCTCAACAGTGACATCATTAGCCAATGAGTTTCCAGGAACATGCTGATTCTTAAACATGGTACCATGATTAGCATGAGCAAAGAGAAGTTTATGAACTACCCACAAGATGACTATGCTTAGAAACTTCATGATGTTTTAATTTTCCCTGTTCCTATGTATGTATTCGTTTCTTTCAGTATAGGTAGTCAGAACCCAGAGTTCAGAAACTGCTTTATTTATACTTATTTATAATAATAAATAATAATATTTATGTACTTATTTATAATAATAAATAAATCTTTAAAAAATAAATAATATTATTTTAAAAATAAATAATAAATATTATTTAAAAATAAATAATAATATTTATGTACTTATTTATAATAATAAATCTTTAAAAAAAAGAAACTGCAGTTTAAATAGCTTATTAAGGGCACATCATCTTGTAAATTGCCATGAAATAAATATTATTTCAATGCTTACATTCTCTAAGAATCTTGAGATGCTACAGTGCCTCATGGTAGTACTTAAGTGAATGAGGCCTCTTCCAAGAATCAGGCAGAGGGTAAACTACACTTCACATAAATTGAGCCCTCAAGCTCAATCTGATCTTGAGAAAGCATTTCTTGTTGTGATGGCTATGCAGCACAATTGTGTAATGCCCATGGAGACCAGAAGATGGCACTGAATACCCTGGGGCCTGAGCAACAGATAGATGTTTGTGAGGCCCCATATAGGTACCAAAAACTGACTGTGTCCTCTGAAATAGCAACAAATGCTCTTAATTGAGAGCCAAGCTCTTCAACCCAATGTGCTAAATATTTTTATATTGTAAAACACATGAACATAGAAATCGAAGATACATTACTTTTCTTCTCTTAGTATTTATGATTCTTCTCAATGACAGTGTCTCTATTCTTATGACATTAGCATTGTATAGAAAAACTATCACATCTCTATTTTCAGTCTAACATATATTCCTGATATTCTCATATAAATTTCTAAACAGCTATGAACATTTGCATTGAAATGTTCTACAGTTATACCAAAGTCAAACCATGTTTCTACCAAGGATTAGTTCCTCTCTCTCTTTCTCCATTTTATCATTTTTCTCCGAGTTCCTGTTTTCATTGATTACCCAACTTTATACTGTAGAGGCTTTGATTGATTCCTCCCACATCTCTATTAAACACATCTTTCATATTCTAAATCTCCATAACCTTATTTAAAGCCCTCAAACTAAATAAATGTGAGAGCCTCACAACCAGTTTTTTCACATAGCATTTTATTCATCTACTATTCTTCCTTCAGTCTACTGTCAAAATTTAGTTCTAACTACGAAGTAAGTAGTACCATTAGCTTATTTGCAGGTAGGGGGTTGGGTTTATTTTGCTTATACTTCCATATCACAGTTTACTATCAAAGATAGTCAGGGTAGGAACTCCAGCAGGGCAGAAAGCATTTAATTCTGACATTTTCCAATTAACACAGAGTAAAGTGTGTGATCTTTTTCATGGCTTAGGAAACACAGAAAAACCTTCAGAAAAAGAAAACCCTAACTATCTCTCCATACAAAATAGAGACACATACTTGCTACATTGCATTTCATGCTTATGTTTCTAAGTACTTGAAATTGTTATTTGTTTTGCCTAAAATCACTTTACCTCTGTTATTTGAATATAGATTGTGGCTAGAGATAACACTTGAGTGAATATATTTGTTGTCTGATGAAGTGTTAT